>JAPYZP010004467.1:0-10220 GCA_030522985.1 Torymus sinensis
GAAATAAAAACTTATTTTAAAACCTGAAAAAAGAAATATTGTTAGCAAAGGACAATCTGACTGCCACCCATCACCAACGTGCCCCCCCACCACCAAATGTCCAACATTTCGAGCCCGCTTCGGCTCCTCTTCAGGGACTGAAATGAAACCCGCGTATTGTTTGATATATATCCAATATTATTTCCTATTTCCCTAAAGTTAACTTTTTAGCGTTTGGGGATCCAAATAGCTGCACCTCTCTAAGCTATGGGCCCGACTTCGTGTAATAAATGTAAAAAAGTGACGAATGTGACGAAAGTGAAAAATACAATTCTAAACCAATGGCATATCTGTCTGAAATCGTATCACGATATATATCGAGAAAGGAGGTATACCAAGATTATGTGAAATTTGTAATGAGAGAAAGATTGAAAAAAATAGCACGAGCAAAAATAGTACTAAGAATAGCACAAGTGACGATAGCAATGCGCTAGAAAGGTCAATCAACATAAAAAATTCTAATCTTCAAGACAAAATGCCTACTCCAACAAGTTTCACCTGTCGCGTCCACACCGATGAAAAATGA
Source organism: Torymus sinensis (assembly GCA_030522985.1). Classification (NCBI taxonomy): domain Eukaryota; kingdom Metazoa; phylum Arthropoda; class Insecta; order Hymenoptera; family Torymidae; genus Torymus; species Torymus sinensis. The sequence continues at coordinate 566 of JAPYZP010004467.1, forward strand.
AGGGGCGAAATTTGTTCCGACTCATTAAGATATCTACAGCACTCCTCACTGCCAGAATCGATGCTCGATCTTTTTAGCAAACAATTTGATCTTTTAATAAGGTCAGTGTATGACCTTCAAGCAACTGTAAAAAAAAATACTGATTGATGACAATATTCGACCTGCTGTTTCATCAACGAAGGAGCCCAATAATGCACCTTACCTCCCAAACAGAATTTTCGAAGCACTGCATAATAATAGAAATATCTGGAGAGAGCTTCATTCACTAGGTCTCTTACCAACTGCAAGAGACGAACTTCACGGCTTCTCTCCCGATGAGCTTAACTCTCACTTTGCTGGGGTGTCCATCGCCCAGAATGATTGCGAGAATGGGATGGAGCATGTCCTTGCTTTAGCTGTGGAGGATGGCTTCACCTTTAAAGAAATAAGCCTTGCAGATGTAGTAATTCCGTTTTCACTTTTCACCTCGCAGGCACTTGGGGAGGATGGCATTCCTCAAAGTGTAGTAGTTAAAGTACTTCCGATCATTGTGCCAATTATTACAAATATCTTCAATACTTCCTTATCCAGTGGTGCTTTTCCGAGGGCCTGGAGAAAATCTCATCTGGTGCCTCTAAAGAAAGCTGCTGTACGAGCTCCGGTCTCAGATTTACGTCGAATAGCTCTTTATAGTTTTTTATCCAAACTCTTGGAAAAAATAGTTCACACTGAAATTACGGAATTCCTTGCGTCTCAAAATATTCTTGAAAAATATATACCCGCTACAGACTGGTTTCTACCAACACAACAGCACTCAACCGCGCTATTCAAATTTAATGAAGGAATCCGCGCCTGAATTAAAAACAAAAAGAAACTTTTAACTATACTCCTCTTCTTTGAGTTCAGCAGAGTATTTGATACCGTATCACACACTAAACTCTTCCGAAAATTTTCCAAAATAGCTTTCTCAATATCTGAACTATTGTGAATTAGATCATACTTGTCTGGCAGAGCACAAAGAGTTGTGTCTCACTCTAGCAGTAATGAGACTGGCTAGAAACAAATTTAGGAGTACCACAGGGTTCAGTTTTGGGACCGCTTCTCGTTAGCTTGTACATAAATGATATTTCTAACACGCATAATCCTACACACATAAATAACTCTACTTCTACTACCATAAATAACAGCACAGTTCGCATCAATCATATCCTCTATGTAGCTGACCTGCAAATATACGTACAAACCGCTCAGGAAAAAATTACTGCAACCATAGCGCATCTCGAGGCTGCTGCGCATGCCGTGTCGGCATGGGCCAGTATGTCTGACCTCAATCTTAATGTTAAGAAAAAAAGCTATCATTTCTGGATCAGAGCACAATGTTAATTACGCTCAATAGCTACAGTTTCCTGGTATTGAGATGGAAAATTGAATGTTTATACCCTTGGCCGATTCCGTTACAAACCTTGGTGTGGTTGTTGACTCAAAGTTAACTTGGAAACATCATGTTACGCATAGCACAAAACGGGTAAAAAAATCACTCTATGGCCTAAAACTTTTTAGATCATGCATAACTGAGGCATTGCGTAAGCAGCTTGCTAGTGCGTTGGTAGTACCACAAATATACTACTGTTGCATAGTTTTTCTTGACATCACTGACGAACTCAGTACGAAACTGCAGAGACCTCAAAATTCTTGTCTGAGATACATCAGTGGCGCAAGCAGGTACAAACTGTAAAAATCCAGTTCTATATATATATTATTTATGTATAGTAATAGGGCTTCGCCCCCCCCCCCAGCTCGCTCCGATCGTCAACTCCAGTTAATCTTATATGTTGTTATATTAATAAATTACTTTTAAAATATATTAAATGTAATCCAGAATATAATATGTTAAAACTGTGGCTTTCTATTTTTTCAATGAAATATCATTTTCCAATTGATGATGTACTTAAAAAAAGTAGTCTATAATACCTCAAGAATAGTATCTTTTGCATCTTCTGAGAAACAAACTTGCCTACTTTTCTCCTGTATTGCATATAATATTTTTTAAAATACTTGGGCTGAAAATACCACATTCGCGCACTAGACTCAGGAGCGAAAATAGTACTCCCGTTACGGCATGGTTCTGTCTCTATGTGTCTGTATCTACGTCTTGGGCTCTATATCTCTGTATCTATGTCTCGGCCTCTATGCCTGTGCCTTCCCATCTCCGTCTCTACGTTTCTGTCTCTATGTCTCTGCCTCTACGCGTCCGCCTCTATTTCTCGGTCTGTACGTCTCTATAGAACTATGCAGTTCTCGCTCAAGTATTTGTCTCTGACTCTCACTCTCTGTAAATCTTTGTCTCTACGACTCTGTCTCTACGTCTTGGCCTCGACGTCTCTGTCTGTAAAGCCCGGTCCCCCCGCTTTCTCTCTCTTGATGTCTATGATTCCCCAATCGCCCCCCCCCCCCCCAAAGTCTATGAAATCCCAATTTTCATCACCGAGCGCTTTTTTAAGAGCACACGAAGGTTGGTGAGAACGTTAAGGCGGCTAATTTTGTTGTTGTTGATATAGCATTTAAGTTTTGGCGATGTTCCCTATTGCATGCGATTCGATATCGTGTAGCACATGAAGGGTTTATTGCGATCGAGTGCGGGAGATTAATTAACTGTCGCGTCGTAAAAGGTATTCGTGAGCGATGTAGATAAGATTGTTGAAGAAAAAGCAGAGCAGGCACAGCTGGCCCGCGAATTGAGAACCACTAACCATCCACGCTCTTTTTCGGCAACCCGCGACATTCTTGTCTCTGCTCGCGCCCGCGTGAACCACAGATGCTTGCGCAAAACATTCCCTCTTGAGCTTGTGTTGGCATAAATATGAGGCAGATTGTTATAGTATAGCAGCCTATTATTTTGTTTTGGATCTGACTTTCGGGCCTTTATTTTGGGTTTACAACACGCTGAAACGAATGCCATGAGAAATCGCGACAACCGAGGAAGGATCCGATTTTCCCCGCTTACAGCTAGTGAAACACTAAATTTTTCTCTTGCTTTCTGCCCTGTTCCCTCATAGATACGCACACTTTTCTGATTGTTCTTTTAATTTACTAGCTTACCTCTGCTTATTTATCTTATTAGCGATCTCTTGGGAGTAAACGTTAGGGGAAAGATAATTTAAAAATTATAGATATTAGTTTTCCTGTATTTATTATTTAGCTTGGGTTTCAATTTTTTTTTTTGGTAATTTCGAGTAATCAAATTTTAGCACTTTCGAACATTTGAAGTGAGACTGGAGAAAAGCGGAGCTATTTGGGGAACAGTGAGCTAATTGAGCCCCGACGTAACAGTTTTTTTCATAGTTGTTTCTAATCTTAGTAGCGGAGAACATGGACGAGTTAGACATAAGTATTTCATCTTGCGTTAGACACCGAGCGCGGCCGGGATATAATTAGGCGGGTTCTCAATGAACTCTCGGACGGACGCATTGCGCGCCATGCCGAGACCCGGCAATTGAACACTGATAGCAATGCTATGGTTTTACGGAAGCACCTCGAAAGGTATGAGGCGCGGAAATATTTTGGAGCAGACGCGGCTCGCTGGGAGCCGAGCCATGACGCAATGGTTGAGACCCTTGCCCTGTAACCAAGCCGTACATTCGAGCACGGCTTGCCCTCCTCGTTCGTATACGTGCCGTCGACAGCGACGGAGCGCGATACGACGACCGATCAACTTAATTCCTCACCAGTCAGACCCGAGACTTTGATCGATTTTACCACCGACTCAGCAACTTCGGCCCTGGGTGGCGGAGCCGAATCCTCGAGTTACTTACTTCCCCGTTCGGGAGATTTAAACCTTCGCTCATTTCGGTCGCATTCGCGTGCGCAGTCGGCCGCCGGATTTTTTAGATCGAGGATATTTTAGAAAACCCTTAGCTTCTACTCGATTACCCCAGTCTATCGTACGTGAGTGGCCGCGTCGAGAGAGTCAATCGCCGCCGGTGCCTACTACTAATTACCAGCCCGCTTCAAATAATTTAACCTCAAGATCCGGGAATTATGAACCCCATAGAAATCCGAGTAGAGACGCGCCTGATTCCAATCACCGTTTTTCGTATTTCGATGGATCGCCCAAATAATAGCTCTCGTTGAGAAAATTTTTCGTCCTTACCCGAAAGTCAAACGTGCGACTTATTAAACAAGTGGAATATTTTTTTTTAAAGGAACCGAGGAAGGTGGCCCCGAGGAATTCTTATCACGCTTGAGCGTATGTCGGACTACATTCGGATTTTCTCTGGACGATTTATTAAGAACCCTACCTGCGGTCTTTGATGCCGAAGCGACCTTGTGGTTTAATCATGAGTTTACGCAGTGGATTAGGTCAGTGTGACCAGATTGTGGCGATAAATCGCCACTTTTTCATGTGTATAATTACTATATTTATTATTTACCTGGGCACACTGGATTAGGTACCACGATTTTGTTGACGCGTGTCGTTTACAGTACGGAGCAGACGATTTACAAGAGCGGTTGCGACAAGAAATTGAGCATCGTACTCAAGGTCCGACGGAGGACATTTCTACATATTTGACCAAATTTAGAGTATTGTTAGATTGCGTGAGACTCGCGATTCCGTTCGTAGAGCAACTGGACCGCGCTTATCGCAATTTCGACCCCAGTTATCGATGGCGCATATCCCGTGAATACTTCGTAACCTTCCCGGAATTACAAAAGTTAGGAAAACGCGACGAAGTGAGGCGATTGCAAGATAAGGCTATAAACCTCCTCCTAACCTCGATGATTCGTGGTTTCCTAGGTCAGCCTATGCCGCGCCGCCGCAAAAAGCTAGGCGACCGATTCGAGACGCAGCAACGGCTAGTGAGGGAAACCTCGAGTTTGAAGGAAATGCCAGAAGGAGATGTTAGGTGAGATCGCCGCAGTGAAGAACTTTTCCGCTCGTAACGTCGCGCTATCTAATCAGCCGCCGCGCTGGCAGCCACCGAAAACTTTTGCGCAAAGTACTCCGCCGAGTAGGAATGCGCCGCCCGAAAGTGGCAATGCCCGGCCGACCACCGCTCCTTCCCATGACCCCACGACATCCACGTGACCCCTGCCCCCGCAAGTGATGAGAAAGTTGATATCGGGCAGCGAAAACAAGTAGAGCCTTGTTTTGGATGCGATCAGGTAGGACATTGACGATCCGAGTGCCCGAGCGCGGTTTGTATTAAATTCGAGAGGAGAGGGACGATCAATAGGTTTGGTCCCAATTACCACCCCGATAGGCGACAGGGAAACGGGAAGCAGGAGAGGCGGTAAGGTCCGCCGCCCCTACAATCCAGTATTGGGCCCGCGCGAGTAATATCTCTCACGCCGCGCCTGGCCGAAAAAGTAGACGGGAGAAAGTAAACAGCGTGTTGTCGAGTACACGCGTAAACTCTTCGTCGCTTGTAGAAGCCGTTCCTCCGAATGGCTCGAGCTCAAGCAAAAATGTAAACATGCCGGGAAAGTGACCCCCGCGATCAGAACTTCCACACAGTCAATTATTATACACGCATGCACGCCCGCTACTCACCCGTCGCGGGAAGAGCTCCGGAAAATAGACATCCCCCAGCTCTCCCCCGAGCGACGAGCGTTGCACCTATGCACTTTGAACCGCGAAATTTCCTGACTCTTGATTTGAATGGAATGGCGATGGTAGACTCGGGAGCAGCTCAATCGTATTTAGGGAAAGGAATCAGTGCTATTTTAAAAGGGAAACTTTCACCACAGTCATCACTGTTGACGGTTGCGGATGGAACTCCTGTCGCTTCGCAGGGAATATTAACGGCTAAATTTAGAATCAATGTGATGGAGAAAACGATACCTCTCAATATCTCCGACGATCTTTAGTACGAATGATTGTTAGGTATCGATTTTCTGCAGCTTTTTAGTATTCGGATTAATTATAAGGATAATACGTGGTGGACGGAGAAGGGAATTATACACCCCTTATACCCCTACGGTGCGGATTCGAGCCATATCCCCGTGTTAGCCAGCATTCGAGGACTGACCCCAGCCACACCAGGCGAATTCCGAAAAATTACACGAATAGTCGGTAACTTAATCCTCAAACCTCCCACCACTTTAGACATTTGCTAGTTAGCGGAGCATGGGTTCGATGTACAGGGACACGAAGCCGTTAAATTTTAAATCCGTCGAACCTCCCCGAAGATGATTGAAGCCGCAAAGGCGGAAGTAGATCGCATGTTGGCCGAGGGTATTACAGAACCTTCTGAAAGCCCGTGGAGTAGCTGCCTCGTAATTGTCCCTAAATCCAACGACAAACACCGTGTGTGCATAGATTTTCGGCTCGTGAACCGATTAACCAAGCGGATGACATTGTTATATTTTTATATGGATGACATTTTTGATAAATTGCGCTCCGCGCGGTATATTTCTACTCTTGATCTTAGTCAAACGTATCATCAAATCTCTCTAAAGGCAAAAAGTCGCGAAGTTACCGCTTTTACAGTTCCGGGTCGAGGACTTATGCAATTCTCTAGAATGCCGTATGGATTAACTAACGCCCCCGCCACTTTCCAGCGAATCATGGACTAATCGATTCGACCCGAATGGAGTCCCCATGTATTTGCATATCTCGACGACATCGTCATTGTAACCGAGAGTTTTGACGAACACCTTAAATGGTTCAAAATAGTGTTGGAGGCTTTGAAAAAAGCTAATTTACACCAGCTACTCCATTTTCTCGGAATGATGGGTTGGTAGTCCAATTTTATTCTTCATTTCGCAGATTATCGCGCGCCACTTAACCAACTACCTCGAAAAGGAGTAAAGTGGCATTGGGATACGGCTTAACAGAAGGCTTTTGACAAACTGAAGTTAGCCCTGACCCAAGCGCCTGTACTTGCCCGCCCCGATTTCATGCCCCCCCTTTGTCTGCAGTCGGACGCCAGCGATATCGCAATTGCCGCCCTGACGCAAGACTTTGACGGAGAAGAACATGCGATTTATTACGTAAGCAGAACTCTCACGAAAACCAAGCGCAATAATTACACGGTAACAGAAAGAGAGTGCTTCGCCGTGTTATGGGCCGTGGAATGTTTACGTGGATATTTATTCGGCGAACTATTTACAGTCGTGACGGATCACTATAGCTTGGACTGGTTAAATAATTTGAAAAATCCGTCGGGTCGTTTAGCACGCGCGAATACAGCGCTTAGCGCCTATGATACCCGGTATGTATATCACCAAGGTTCAGAACATAAAGTCTCTGACGCTCTGTCTAGAGCTTTCGAAGATTTGAGTAAGGTAGCTACTCTAGCCCCAACAAGCGTGGACGCCTGGTATCAGAAACGCTTAGAGTCCGTACAACGCCTCCCGAAATAGTTCCCGCGCTGGTGCGTTCGCGACAACATGATTTATTATTATCGATCCGATCCCCTTATAAACCGCGTAAAGCCTGATTTAGATGCGTGGAAATTCATCTTACCCACCGCCGAACGAGAAAGAGCGCTTTACGCGACGCACGATACTCCCCAAGCCAGACACTTAGGCATCGAAAAAACCTTCGAGAGATTAGCTAGTTATTATTACTGGCTCGGGTTTTACTATGACACAGCTTGCTATGTTAGAGCTTGTCAAGACGGTCAACTTAATAAAGTCTTTCAACAAGCACCCGCTGGTTTAATGGGAGAGAGACACGTAGAAGGACCTTGGTCAGTAGTAGCCGCGGATATTATGGGCCCTTTACCGCCAAGTAAAGGTGGTTGCCGCTATATCTTAGTCTTTGAAGACCTTTTTACAAAATATGTAGAGATAAAAGCCTTATGAAAAGCCGATGCGAAAAATATCTTGAAGACTTTCGATGGACTAGTCGTCCATAGGTGGGGTTGTCCGCAGTACCTCGTAACCGATAATGGCACCGAATTTGCCAACAAATTAGTAACCGAACGTTTAACGCAATATGGCATAATTCCGACCACCATTCCCCCATATCACGCGCAGGCCAACCCGGTCGAGCACGTGAATAGAACTTTAAAAAGCATGATAGAAACATTTTTAAAGAGCGATGACTAAGATTGGGACTTACATTTGCGCGAATTCGGATTCGCTTTAAATAGCATGGAACACGCGGCAAAGAAAGTTTCCCGTGCATACTTAAATTTTGGCCAACTCAATCCGTCGTGTTTCTACGCAAGGATTTTGACAATTGACAACCCTGACGTCCCCAAGATCCGGAGATATGGCTCGATAGAGTAAAACGCCTCCCCGCCTTCCATGATTTGATTAAGCGCCATTTAGAGAGTGCCACGACCTGCCAAGCGCGATATCGTAACCGAAATAAAGAGATGCTAGTTTTAAGTCAGACGATTTAGTATTGCGACGAAATCACGTGCTGTCGTTTGCAGTACCGAATTTTGCAGCCAAGTTAGCAGTCATGTTCATAGGCCTCTCTAAGATTATAAAAGTATATTCCCCATGAAATCTTTCCATGAAAGATTTCTGATTTAAAAAAGTACCTCCCGCCTCAAGTGTTGATCCCTAACCAATCCCACATTTTCCCTCAGGATGAAGAAGATGGAGCGCCGTCCTTGCCGCGGGCTTCGATTCCGCGGTCTCAGCCATGTCGCACACGGCCTCATAACCACTGCTGCTCCCGTCCCCGTTGCTGCTGCATCGCCGTCCCCCAGCCCACACCACCAGCTGAGAAGCACCACGAGAAAAAGTCACCAGAAGACATCGCGTACTTCGAAAGTCGCCGTCGTCGCCGAGAAAGCCACATTCGCCACAGATAGCTATAGCAGCCGAGCAACACACCGCATACACACACTGAGCACGGCCACGCTGTACTGCACGATGGCACGCACACGTACTCAGTGGGAGTAGGAGCGAGAGAGAGAGAGAGAGAGCGCAGTGGCGCTATACGATGTGCGAGTGAGAGAGAGAGAGATAGATAGATAGAGAGATCGATAGATAGATGACCTTTATTTGCTTTCACAGCCAAAATTATAAATACACTGTAGAATCCTTTTTGTAAAAAATAGAAAACGATTTTGTATAAATAAAAATAAAGGCAAATTGCGTATCACATTTTAAAATTCTTACATGTCTATTCGAAGTAGTCATCATATGCGCCATTCCGTTATAATAATAAAAATCTGGTTAAATAAGTAGCATATCACAATAGTAAAAAGAAAAAAAAAATACATGTAAACAATTTAAAATAATTCGTTTTATCACGTCTAAGTATCACAGAAAGATTTAATTACGGTTAGGCCCAATGAGGCCCGGTCATTGTGGCGTGGAATCACAATCATAGAGATACTGGCGCACCACCCTCCTGAAAGCGCTTAATGATGGTGAGTGGCGCAGGGAAGAGGGAAGAGAGTTCCAGAAAGAACGCCCCAGACTTGAAAAGCTCGGTCAGTCATAGCATGGATGACAGTCGGGATTTTGAGTTCCGGCTGTACACCCCTACTAGTTGGCCGAGACTTATGCTCCTCAAAGAAAACGGCAAGATAACTTGGTTCTCGAACTCGTAATATTTTGTATAGTAAGATGGCTGCGAAGTATTGCCAACGAGTGTCCGGGTGAAGCTAGCCTAAGCGTCGTCTGTAGGGGGTGATGTGTTCATCCCTCTTAACTCCAAGAACGTATCTCACACATGCATTGCTTAGCCTCTCCAGTCTTAGTCGTT
>JAPYZP010004468.1:0-10219 GCA_030522985.1 Torymus sinensis
AATCCCATTCACCATCACGCAAACACACACACAGCATCAACTGATTTATCGACATTGCGCAGCGACAACGGAGTACCGACGAGGCGGCGGCGGGGGCGGCTCGACCGCCGGCAGCAAGAACTACCGCAAGCGTAACCAGCAGCGTAGCGCCCAGCCGATTTACCAGCCGCCGGCGCAGCGTGGCACCGCCACCTCCTCCTTCCTGCCCCAGAACACATAGGACAGCCAGCTCTTACCGTTGCAAGCCGCGCTGTCCTTGTCTAGCCCGCGAGCGTACGACGATAACGATCGAAAGGCAATTTTATCGTCGTGTAAATATTATGATAATGTTGCGTTGAACCCTTACTCTGGAGGACATGTTCTCTCTCTCCCTGCAGTGTTCTCAAAGTAGTTGTACGGTTATCGGTACGTCGGTTCTTGAGTTGGAAGTCGTTTCGGTTGATCTGAGTTTTTGTTAGGAGGAGGAGGAGGAGGAGGAGATGTGTGGAACCGTTGGTTTTTTGGATTTTGGACTGGAGGAGAGTTTAGACAAGGATGGCGAGTTTGTTCATTTGTTCGAGAAGCAGAGTAGAGAGATTCGCGATGATAGGTGACGAGGGCGTTGGATTGATAGAAGACAGAAATGAGAGTTCTTTTTTTTTTGCGAAGCTGGGAAAATTAATTTCTTTGATTATATACTTTGTTCGAGTTTTTCGATAGGCGTACTGTGAGTACCTACCTCGAAAAATGTAGATAGATTATTTATTTTCAATATTTATTGTTTGATTCGGGTGTACTGGGAACGGTTATCCGTAATAATAGAGGCAGGCGACGTAAGTGTTGACCTTGCAACAGATTTTAGTACTTCCAAACGATTGTTTACAATAATGGAGCATGTGAAAATGTTAATAAAGAATATCTTATTATTTTGTACCGATTACTTCGAAGTTTCTTTTTCTATGTCACGAAATATCTCGATGATTCGTTATACACTAAATAAGATAAGAATGTTTTGTAGCGATCGCTCACCTGTAACCAGTTGAAAACAAAAACTGTATTTTCAGTGCACTCAAAACCGATTCATGGTTGAAGCTGAACTTATTTACTGTCTTCTCTCGATCGACCCGAGTTTATGCCAATGTACGATCACACACAGTTGTTTTCTTAGCCCGCCATAGTAAATTAACTCTAGCATAGCGATGTATTCAACGACTATTGTAATATAAAGAAAAAAAAAATAAAGAAAAAATTCGTAATTTGGCGGTCGACATACACCGAGTAACAGTGCAATTCTTTTGCATTAACTATAGTTGCATCTTGCCCGAGGCAGCAGACAAGAGGTTTAAAAACACAAATGAATGAAGTATATATCTAAAAAAGTGCGCATCGTCTCTACGTACCTCCGTCGCTCGAAGTGACTTTGGCGACTGACTTTGTAATATTTATTAATGCGTTTCCACGACATAGCTGTATGTTTTTCATTAAACTAGCCCTAGTGAGAACGTTATTTCTTGGCTTTTCATTTTTGTATCCCTCACAATCCTGTTCTTGAAATGTACAGTACTATTACTTAATTTTGAATTTTTTTTTATATACATTTCATATACTGACTGCAGCGTAATTTCTATTTTAAATTAAACCATTCCTCTTAATTAATAATTTAATTCGATTCATATACTTTTTTTTAAACTTAATGTATTGCCACATTTAAATGATAATTGTTTGTATACAAAATACAAAAATATATATACCACAGGCTCCGTTGCTACTCCAGTTTACGTACACTCCTCTTGTTTACACAACAATAACCGACTCCCAGTCGCAACTTATACCTCGTCATCGCACATTCAGTATAATCTATACCTGTTCGCCCATCATACACGCCTTCGCCATGGGGCTCCTAGACTACCTGCAATACCTAATTCTAATCGGTTTCTGCCTCGTCTCCGTGCTCGGCTTCCTCATCATCTTATACCGCAAATCCCGCAGCTACCAGCACTGGTCGAACCACGCGGTGTACCAGACTCGCCGGCGGCTCATCTACTTCCTGGGCCACTTCGCCGAGGTGCTAGTCGGTCACAAGAGCTTGTCCAGCCTCTGCTACGAGCTATACGCCGAGCATCCAGCGTCGTTGCGTCTGGTGGGCTTCTACTTCCTGGAGCAGCCGGCGCTGCTAGTTCGCGAGTACTGCCTAGTGCGCGATGTCCTGGGCGTCAGGTCCAGCTGCTTCAGCAGCGCCTTTCTACGACCGAGCTCGAAGCTGGACCCGCTGGTGGCTTCCTCACCGCCGTTCGCTATCGAGGACGACTGGACGACGAGGGTGTTCGATAACCGGCCGAGGCTTCAGGTGACCTTCGACAAGCTGCTGGTCATGGGCCAGGAGCTGGAGTGCTTCATGGACACTCTGCCGGCGTCGCGCGATGGCAGTTACGACGTTGTCGTCGACCTCGACGTCCTCGTCAATCGCTACGCGCGCAACATCGGGATGAACATCGGCCTCGGCATGGACGTCGAGCAGTCCGGTCTAGTTACCACCCTGGCGATCGAGCTCGACAATTGCATCGCCGACGTGCTCAAGCCCAGCTTGAACCAATCGCTGTGCCTGATGGCTCCAGGTATAGCAGCCGTTCTAGGGAAGCGGCTGGTATCCACAGAGCATCACGACCTCCTGAGCAAGCTCGCTTCGAGGGTGCTGACGGGGCGTTACCCTATTGCTCACAAGGAGAGCCTGATACACTGGCTGGCCAACGCGAAGCCAGAGGAGCAGGTACGCCAGCTGTTCGGCTTCCTCGTTGAGACGCGCGTCTATCTCTTAGGTCTGGCCAAGTTCGCCATCTGCGAGCTGGCTGTCAACAAGGACGCCCAGCAGAAGGCCAGGTGGGAGCTCAAGGATGCTTTCGCTAGGAACCATCGCGCCTTGAGCATGAGTCTCATCCAGGACGAGCTACCATACCTGGATCAGGTGATCACCGAGACGCTCAGGTTGTATCCACCAGTTGGCTGCATAGCTCGCGTCTGCACCCAGAGGACGCGACTCGAGTACGATGGCGAGGGCTGCTGGGTGCGACCTGGCGACCTGGTCTTCGTCTCCGTGCGAGGTATGCACAGCGATCACAAGTGGTGGACGGATCCGAGGAAATTCGATCCGGACAGGTTCCACGAAGACTGCCACGACCGGAGATTGTTCGCGCCGAACGAGGGCCTCAGCCCGACCAACGCGCAGTTCTGCCATCTCGCGCTCAAGATGTTCATCGTCACCATGATCAGGATGGGACACCTCGTCGAAGTCGTCGGGGAAAACGTACCCCAGGTCGATCCGCGCTCGTACATCACGGTGCCCTTGGGAAACGTGAGTGTGGTGATTGCTAGGAAGGAGCCGCGGAAACGGAGATAGAAAATATAACGTGTGTGTGTGCCTGTTTTCGACGTGATTACTTAATTGTTAAGATTTTTATCGAAATTGTGTCATTGAAGAAGATGTTTTTAAAATACGATCGGTGCTGGATGAAGCATCGACAATATATTGCTGTATAAAGTTGTAAACAGCTGCTAGCGCCTAGCGACGTGAAATGTTGAAAGAATTTTAGATGCAAATCAATATGTTTGGGTTTATGTAATATGTTGTTTTATCAGATAGAATAATTATTGTAACATATATGACAATTATACATAATTATATAATACTGTATAAATTTATGAGAATCTTGAAAGAATTTTAAATGTAAATTAATATGTTTCGATTATTTACTTCTTAGAGCGAAATAAATACAAAAGAATTCTAAATTAGATTATCAAACGTGACTCATTTACATATATTCCAACCTCCCTCGAAAATTTGATTATCATAAGCCATCGCGCTTTCAACGAAGAGGGAAACCTTCTCTACTCTTCTGCTGGCAAGGTAGCTTTATCCGCCTTCACGATAACCGCTTAAGTGTACGGTACATGTCGCTCCTATATCAGTTTCGAAATTTAGTAATAAGATGGAGTTGTAAAATAAATTGTAAATATTGTTGTGCTTGTGAATTTATTGCGCTATTTGGTTTAGTAAGTAGCGCAATTTAATGTAATTTGAATAAAATTTAATTCTATATTCATGGACAAATGATAAATTAATGATCGTAATGGAATTATGAATTTCTATCAGTTAAATTAATTATGGTTTTGGAATATTCTCTTCATTTAACTTGTTTTATTTCATGTATTAATTATTTAGCATTCTCAAATTTATTATTGTACTAAATACATTTTTAAACTTTGCAAATAAGAACTTTAATCGATTTTTTTTTTGTAAACAGAGAATTTCGAGATTGAGTGCATTTGATGATAAAGTAATATAACAATGATAAAGTAACGATGCCATATTATCTGAATAAAACTGAATAATTCGGGGAATATAAATGGATTTCTTCACGAATCATTAATCATTGATGAACCTTATTTTCTGACAATGCCGGAAAATCAATTTAGTCATTTTATTCTAGCTGGTAGAAAGTTACACTGTTAAAAATTTTAGTAAATAATAGGTAAGAAAACTTCTCGATTACGAACGATTTACCTACAGTCTAGTTTTTTCACTAAGAAACAAGAATACCGCCGGTACAATCGTTTCGTAGATGTTGAAAGGAATTTTCCCCGCAGTTTCCACCAGAAAAATCTACTCCTCTACTAAAAAAATGCTTTCCCCTATCCCCATTACCTCTAATCTCACACCGCCCTGCAGTAACCATCAGCATTAAAATGACGATAAAAATTAATTAAACCTCCGAAAATTCATGTTTCAAGCTCACTCGCGAGGCCCCCCCGCACGTGCATATAACCATTCTGCCGGGGCTAATCGGCTAAAAGCTCAGCTCTGCAGCGGCAATCTTTTGAAATATTTAGCCCCGAGATGAACTATATCTCCGAGTGTTCCTCCTCTGCTCGCAGCCCGAATGAAACTTTAACGCCTCATTTCTCAAAACAATTATACGAAATCCATTCTCTTCTACCCCCCAAGCTTCGGCAAAAATCATAATAAAACGCTTAATCCGAAATAAATGATACGAAATAATGGATGTGTATATGCGGGTTTCTCATAAACTTCGTACCGCGAGCGATCATGAATATACGCCCCCGATACATTAATAACGCGAGATGAAAATTTTTACGCGTAAGTAAGTATACAGCGGCGCGATCCGTCTTCTCTCGTGGAATGATATTCCGGAACTTCGCTTATGCTGATGAGGCCGGAGTAAGAGAGGGAATTCAAATGGCGGATTATAATTGTTAATTCGTTAAATGATCCTCGAGCGAGCGAGCGTCTTCGTCAATTTGGAGAGTGTATTTTTCCTCGACTATAAGTTCGGCCGATATTTTTACATAATGCAAACAGCTGTTTGAATTAAAAGGCAATTAAAGAGGACAAGTTTTTGATCCTCGGCGCACCTGCGCGCGTAACGCCACCCTCGAGAGCTCGAACCACGTGCACTAGCTTACATAGGTATACGCGCGTCTTTCGGCGAATGGCTGTTGGAGAATTTTTGGTCAACGCGTGTGTAGGGACGTTGTAATTTTAATGGGTGTTCAACGAGTACATTCGTTTTATTTGATGATTCTCGCGGTTGACCTGAAATAAAAGTAAAATTGTTTATAAGAACTTTTCATACGATAAAGATAAAAAATAAACGTCATTCGCAGTCTTTTTTAAATTAAATATACGATCTTCTCGATCGAAGTTTTATTATTTTCACATTGAGAAAAAAAAAGGAGAAAATTTTTATTCTGCCATGGCCATACTATTTTAATAAAATAACTCTTTAATAGCTTGATAAATATAATATATTTTTAAGGCAATGCCCGTCACGTTTTCCGAGTGAGCACATAAAATTTTTATAACCAGCGTATTAGCGTCAGCAAAAATGTAGGTACAAGGAGCTCAGAGAGTACGGGGCTGAGCTTGTTAACTGCTCGCCATTGAAAATACATTCGTTTGTACAATATTTTGACCCTGCGCTGAAAGCACTTTGAAATCGGAAACGATATTACTGTAAATTTAATTTCTCCCAACTTGCGGTGAATGTTTGACAGATTTAAGTACTGCAAGTTTAACTTGAATATAATAACTTGATAGTATAGTAATAGTATTATAACTATGTTTTAATTATATAAGGTATATTATAATTTAAAAATAGATTTTTTGGAAATCAAAAATTCATTATATAAAAAAAAAATAATAAATTCATTATATAATAAAAAAACTTTCTTTTTGAATATAGTAGCTTCAATCAAATCGTGAAATACCGAAATTCGTTACATCCATTTTTCATTTGAAAATACAGGTTTAATATATCGAAAAAAATAAAATTCGCTATTTGGTTCAGTAAAAATCCCTATATTATTGTGTAAAAATTTCTGAAGGAAATATTTTATCTTTTTTGCGAAATCGCGTTATGTCTTCTTTTCGTTTCCAGGCCCTCAATTTGATTGGAACCATTATATTCTTAAATGACCAAGGAAGATTTCTGGAAAATTCCAGACTCTATGTGTTGTTAAAAATTAGTAGCATTTTTCGTGATCGTCTCGAGTCGTGTGCACGTCGTAATACGTGTATCGTGGCGCGTGGCTTTCAACCGCATTTAACGCAATACTCACAAAAAATTCTATTTAACAAGAGTGCATAGAGTATCGGAATTTTCCTAAAAACATTCTTTTTGAATATAGTAGCTTCAATCAAATCGTGAAAAACCCAAATTCCTTACATCTATTTTTCATTTGAAAATACAGGTTTAAAATGTCGAAAAAAATAAAATTCGCTATTTGGTTCAGTAAAAATCCCTATATTATTGTGTAAAAATTTCTGAAGGAAATATTTGATCTTTTTTGCGAAATCGCGTCATGTCCTCTTTCCGTTTCCGGGCCCTCAATTGAGATCAAATCTTATGTAATTGATTAAAAATAATTACACAAGTATTTTGTACACGAAAATAGTGTATAAAAAGTCCTTATGATATAATCAAATTCTACACAAATAAAGTCTAGACAGATAATTTCGTGATACAAACTTTTTATCGAGGTCATTTGTGCACAGTTAAGGTCTACACATAATGTAAAATTTAATCGTGTAGACTATATATTTTATGTGTACATAATTTCTTAATATTATTTGTGTAAAACTTAGCAGTGAGTATGAGTATATAAAAGATTGAAAATTTTAATATTATTCAAACCTGTAACCCTCTTACATAGCCCAATCGCATCAGTTAATCGATACCCAAAAATGAATCTAATATACCTGGCGCTTCTGTGTGGCTTGATAACTACTAGTTTTGTACACAAATGTAAGTACTCTATAATTCAACGATAAATTACTAAGCAGTTCTAAGTAATAATAAATTTACGAAAAATTTTTCATTTGCCATTGTAGCAGAAGGAAGACTGCATGCCGAATCCATAGTCGGTGGTATCCACGCGACTGTGGGTCAGAACACCTATTCAGTTTCGATTCAGATCGACCATGGGCATATCTGTGGCGGCGGCATTCTCAACAACCGGTACATCATCAGCGCGGCCCACTGCTTCATCGAGTTAGAAACCAACAAATTTGAAAACGCGAACTACATCGTCGTAGCCGGTGTCACTTATAGTGCTCACAACAAAGAAGAACAGTATCGCGAGACAAGAGAGGTTGCAAAGATTTACATTCCACGATTGTTCAACCCCATGAAGAAAAACAACGTTGGAAATAGTAAGGGTGCTGATATCGCTGTATTGGAGGTGGGGAATTGTCGTTGTCACTTCGCATAATATCATATTGATTGAAAATTACATTACACCCTTTTTTATGGTATAGCTGACGTCAGACTTGGGCCTGAACCAGTTCATAACCAACGTTGTTTTGCCCCCTAATGCGTCGCAACATCCGACCTATGAGAATCAGCTGGCCGTCGTATGCGGTTACGGTGACAATTGGGTTACCATGCGTCACGATCCGCATACCAACCAGGAAGTGGAAGTCTGCAGTGGCAGTCATTGCTATGAACGGAAGGTCGCTCAGGTGAAGATTCTATCAAACATGGTGTGCCGATATAAATTCTATAGAAACATTATGGATAACCAAATTTGTGGTCAGATGGCTCAATGGTCCCCTGCTAAGCCCGAAGGGGTTTGTTCGGTAATTAAGTCCAATATATATATCTATCTTTAGTTGTTGTACATATTCTTAGTGAGCAGGGAAGTCGGTTAATGGTTAATTTTAAGTACCTAAATTATTATAATGTTTTTGATTCACTTTATTAATCATTGATTTTATGTCCAAACTCACAGGGTGACAGCGGATCTCCTCTTGTTATCGGTAACACTATTATTGGTGTTGTGTGCAGTAAATACAAGGGATGCAGGGAGGATTTAAAGCCAGCTATATACACTAGAGTTACGTCGTTCATACCGTTCATCACAAACGCCATGAACGGTGTTCAGGCAGGCGATATGCGTCTAGCGAAATACCATGTCATAGCATGTGGTCCATTTTGCAATAAGAAAGAATTGGTAGAACAGTAATTTAGATTGTTAATAAAGAGATTGCCACTTGTTATATCTTTCTTTTTTTTTTACAAAATATTACAGTAATTGATGTAAAACACTTTGAAAGAAAAAATTCTTTGATGATTTTCGAAATAAAAGTTACTTGACACAAAAATTTTGAAACAGGGGTTTTTCATTCTTAAAAAAAAAAAAAAAAAAAAGAATTATTTGAACAAAATATTATTAAGTGGATATATTTTAACCTCTTCCTGTACGATTTATTTTAATAGAATTGCATTTTTTTAAGTTTTTATTGAAATACCATAAATTATGACCAAAAGAGTTAAAATAATAAAATTCTCTGCTCGAAAAGTGAAATATTAACGGAGATAAGTCACAAAAATAATGTCAGTCCCTATTCCGTCCCAAAAAACAATTTTTTTTTCCACCAACCCACAAGCTACAATGTCGCCGCTATTTTCGTTAAAAAAAAGAAAATTATAAAAATCAGATATATCTACTGAATCTAACTCTACCCTACATCTAAGCTATCTCTTTAAAGAAAGTAAGAGAAAAAGAGCAAACACGAAGCCAACCGACTGCCCTGGCGCCCCGGAATCACGAGCCAAAAGCGCGCGGGTCGTCTCGAGAGGAGGCGCGAGCGCGGGTGTGCGTATTTTATATATATATATATATATATACGTGATCGATGGGCCGAAGCAGATTTCCCTGACAGCTCCAATACTGGACCCGCGCAGCTGCTACTGCCAGACCTGTTATAGTTTTTTTTTCTTTCGGATGGAAGGGATTCCGGCTGGTGTTCTTCTTCGCTGCAGTTCGTTGCAGTTAATGCAGTGCCAGTGTTTTAGCTTTTTATGGAGTTGTTAATGGATATATAGCTGGGAGTTCTGGAAAATAAGAGCTATAGCTGTTGGAAGGGAATTGGAAATTATTAGGTTTATTGGTGTATGCTCTATGTGTGCGTGTGAATTTGTATATTTGAGCGATATTCTTTACAGTTTGGTGACGGTGTGTAACATTTGTTCATTTATACTTGTTAATACCAAAAAAAAGGTATTTTGATATATCAAATTAATTTTAAAATTCTACGAGAGAGAAAGTCATTCTCGATATCAGTAACGTATAGTCAACTAACACCAAAGTTACACACTGACACACAGCTGAAATTTGATTATTATTACAATTTTCACTTACATCTTATTATTATAATTTATTCTACACTTTCTGATATACTTAATTTAAAACCGTTCTTCCTTGAGAGCTCAAAAATAGCTAACTATATCTTACATCACGTTTATACCGAATGAAACACATCTGCAAAACCAATCGCAACATCGCTACCAAACCAGTCCCACCTTCTCACTCTGTCACCGGCTGCATTCATAATCGCGACACTCCCATCGACGATGCTCTCGAAATCCATTTACGCTTCCTCCACCTCCGCGCCTCTCTTCGCAAAAAAGACTTTCACGCGCGCTGAAGATGATCGAAACTTGGGTTGCGCGCGCAACTATCGGCAAATTATAAATTGAACGACTTTATCGTGATCGCGCTCCCGCGCACGCGTATGTGTATCTCTCCTTTTTAATAGAAAGATATATATACTCGCCGGGCGCGGCGAGTTTGCGATAAGTTTTTAATTTAGGAGTTGCGCGTCAGAGCGAAAAAGTTGTAAGCGATCGCGCGAGCGCGAGAGACGTCAAAATTAATCACTTCG
>JAPYZP010004469.1:0-15933 GCA_030522985.1 Torymus sinensis
AAACTGGTTAACAAATTTTTTCAAGACACACCTTACTGACGCGTTGTTTCTTCAAATTTCTTGAAAGAATAGGGCACTCCCTAAATTTCTCAATATTCTGTATTACTTTGCAGGTAAATAAATAGTTAGGTTCTGCAAATTTTGAGGTGAAACTCCTAAGCTGCGCTTTCTGAAACGTTCGTTATTTTACTCGCCGGACTTACAACTTTAATTTAGAAACAAAAATTGCGGGATAGCGCCTTTTTTGCCATTTTTTTCGCACTCAGTAGGAATAGCCCCTTTTACAAAGCGTTTTAAAATATCATCTTCGTACTTTAAATCGACGATGTATCTTCAATACGATTTACATGGTAGGAGGATTAATTTCCTATATATGTAATTGAAATTGAAAATTTTTACAATTAATATTATGTCATTTCTCTACTAAATTCATTTCTCGACATTATTGAAGATCTTTCCTGAATAAAACACATCATCGTAAATATTAAACGATTCCTGAATTTCCAAAAATATATCTCGACCGCGCTTTTTACGAACATCTCCAGCACAAGCATTATGTTATACCAGAGAAAAAAAACTCAATATACACGGCCCTCGAAGAATAGAACCTCTCCCTCTTTACCACACTCTTTATCACTCACTCTCTCTCACTCTCTCTCTCTCTCTCTCTCTCTCTCTGTCTCTCTCTCTCTCTCTTTCAACAAAGAGAACAACCCAACTCCGGAAGCCTAGAATATACACATCACGCATCGGGAACTTACACTTCTATACGCGGCCGTGACTCGTAAAACCAAAGATATTGAATACTCCTCCTCCTCTCCCTCTCTATATCTGAATTACGCCTCGCCGAGAAGTGGCTGCTGTCGAGGCAGATCGCGGCCCGACTAGAACTTGGCCCGATATAAACCGCAAGAAAAACAGCACAAAAGCGTAAAGTCCCGTCCTCTGCACAAAGAGCTCTACGCGCGCCTCGCGCAGCTGGAGATTTCCCATCACGCTTTTATCACTCCCCCTATCCCTCTCCTCTCTCTCTCTCTCTATCTCTTGCAACATCGATATACGGTAATAACGAGCGGTTTTTCGTCTGAAGACCCCACACCGACAGGGTTATACGACGCGCTGTAAAAAGCGACCCGTACATATATATATAACGTGACGGGGAAATATGACAAACACGCGCGCGCTGGTGGGGGTCTGCTTTTATAACGCGTCTTCTTAATTATACTCGGCGACGCGCTCGGGTTATTGTTATGGCGCGAGCGGCTGATTTACGGGGACGCGAGCTTCTTCCGCGCTGTTTATCGTCGAATTTATTATTATTATATATGCGCGCATATCCTCGGGGCAGGGCGTATATCGGGGCTGTTTCGGGCGCCCGAAAAATGAACGTAGCCGACGGGGTATGCGCGGCATTAGCTGAGAATGTGGAATTTGCATGTGTTTATGAGAACGAGGAGGTTGTCTATATGTATATAGGTCTTTGTCACCTCGTATGCGGGTGACGGTTTTCGGGTCATTAAATGGAAATACGAGTTTTTACCTCTCGACGTGGGAATGTCAGATTGTTGGGGGAAATAGTTGAGGGAATGTTGAGAAATTTTAATGGGTTAATAAGTTGACGGGGGAAATTGTAGTTGCGTAAAAAGTGAAGAAATAATATTCTATTTTACTCTGATTAAAGGATTTTCATTTCCTTTCTGACTTTGACCATTTAGAAAATATTTATGTATAATTTTAATATCTGACGTAGACGTAAATAAATCGTATAATTTTTAGTATGGAGGATATTTCTGTGTCATTTATTCGTATATTTCTATGAATGCTATTTGAAAACATAATCTCACGAAATTAAATTTTTCTTTAAATGTTTACGAAAAGTCTATTGAATATTTAATAAATATGAAAAAATGTGTTCGCTCCATAAAAAGCATATAAGACTTATATTCATCAAAATGCTGTACGTAAATAACTTCTGTTACTGCGATAAAGATAATTATTTTTATTTAAATCACAGTAAATTGAAAAACCCTGACAAAGCTCGATAAATTACAAAATTTGTCTTCTTGTAACACATTTACAAGTATGCACGATTAATTATACCTATTATTAATTTATAATTTTGCACCCATAAAAATACAACCTCCGCATACACCATCGCCTTCGATCCTGTAACCTTCGCTCTTCACATTCTAAAAAACCTAACGCCGTTCCGGTGAAACCGCGTCGCTCGAAATTTCCCGAGTCTCGTGGCCCCCTGTTTTTTCTCTGCCGCGCATCGCCGCGCTGCGCTTTTTTCAGGTTGTCTGTCCTTTGTGGCGTCACGCGCGCGCGGCATTTTTCCCCGGGATTACGGCCGGGCTTTGATCCCGCCTTTTCCGAAGGTATGCGACGACAAGAGAGAGAGAGAGAGAGAGAGAGAGACTGCGGGGCACGTTCCATATAAATTTCTCTGGCCCGGCGCGACGCTCGAGAGTTTTGTTTGCGCGCGAAACCTGAAACTCTCTGATGCGCGCGTTAGCGTTACCTTTCGGGGAACGCTGTAGTGTTCTTGGATATGTCAAACGATCGTTTTCGAAAAAGTTAGCCCGCGCTATCGACTATTTCCGTCAATGGATTTTATTGCAATAGAGCGAGGGTGTGCTGGATGGTTTCTTTAAAGCGGTATTTATTTTTATTGAATGATAATAGTGAGGAAGGTAAAATTATAATACGTTAATGTAATATAAGGATGAATAGAATATGGGTGTATTGTGAAAATAATTCATATTTATTAGTTAAAATAGATTCCACTATATAAATTCATAAGTTCATTTAATTAATTTGAAATATTTTTATACACGGTTACCGACGTTTGAATATTCATTTAGTAATTTAATTTCATTCAAGAATAATTTTTTTAAAGAATAATTTAATTTCATTTTAAACGTATCAGCCAATTTTTTTAATTATTCTTTAATATTTCCTTTAAAAAGGTCTAAAAATAAGTATATTCTTTGATTATTCTTTATAATCTTATTAATACTTTAAATACTACGATGTTTCTAAAGTAATTGAAGTTTGCACATCCGGTCGTCCCTTTTATTAAACTAAAAGTTTAAATTTACTTTACCTATTAAATAAGGTTTTCATTACATTTAGAAGTAGTATCCGGCATAAATAAAAAAATTTACAGAGTTTTATCCTGCTAGTGCATTTATAATAGATAAACTGTAAAAAAATGTAAATATAAAATATAAAAAATCGAAAAATATTTGTAAACTAAAAATGAAATCAAATTTCATAAAAAAAATTTCCTGACAAAATATATATGTATACTATATATGTTTGCTATTATCGTACATACATACACACACACACGCATACACCCACGCATACACACATCCATATGAACATTTTTTTAAAATAGTGTATTTCAATTCGAAAATTGCTAGCATTTTCTTTTAAAAAACAATTATTATTCGCCACCATAATGCTTTCTCTAGGAGCAGCCAAAACCTACGCATACTCTATTTGCTAAACAACCACCGCCGACGCCTCTCTGTCCATCCAAACATCGTCTCTCTCTCTCTCTCTCTCCCTCGACAAAACGCAGCCGAGCGAAGCCATTGCGGCTCGCAGACGCAGTGCAGCAGTCCACGATGGCATTCGTCAACTATTTTTGCAAGTGCGTCGCCGGCCTGTGCGCACCGAGTTATGCGGCGCGCGCGTTGGCTCGGTTCGAAAGTATGCCGAGAACTCGGCTCGCTCGAGTTCCGCAGTTTTGTTTACGAACGCCGGGGGAAGCCGCTCATTTCGATTCGCCGAGCGTATAGGCAACAGCGACCCATGCAAATGACGCCAGTCTGCCGAAGCGGAGGCTTTGCTTTCGTTCTTACGTGTGTAAGAGGTAAGGCCGTATACGTCTGCCTGCGCGTGGGCGGACGCGGGGATGTCAGTGCCGTGGGATGAGAGTGTTGGGCGACGATGAAAGAAGATGTTGTCGCGTGGGTGAGCGTTATAGTTTTGGGATGAAGAGGTGTGGGAAGGCTTTATAAATAGGGTTTTCGAATCGATCTTGAGGAATGGAAATTTTTCGGGACAAGCAATTTATTTATTTTTCGAATGTTTAGAAGTTGATTGTATTACTTATGAAACGGAGGGGTTTGTGTGCGTGTGTGTGTAAAAAAAATTTTAGTAAAAATAATATGATTTTTACCCTTGTCTGACTATATCAGAGTTTATCTACTTACGTGATACGATATATTCACATCTTTTACAATCAATATATTAAAAGTAAAGGACCAAAGAAAGATATACAATAAGATGTTCCCATAAACACATCATCTCGAACGCATCCCCAATCCCGCCTATAACGCCATAAACTGCACGTCCAAACAAACTTTACCAGCCCCCGAAACCAATATGCCCTCGAAAAAGAAACCCAACCCACGCCCATAAATCCACTCCGCATCAAGCCGCTAAACATCATCCCCCCCTCCCCCTACTCAAACAAAAACTCTCTCTCTCTCTCTCTTTCAATAAAAAAAAGCCACGTTTAGCAGACACGAGGCCCCCGCTCGAATATCCCATAAGAAAACTTGGCTGCTGCCACACACGTGACGCGCGCGCGTGCCGAAACTTCCTCCTTCGGTTTTACAGCTCGCACGGCATATAGGCCTTTGATTTACGCGGCGCAAATGGCGGGGCCATCACGCGCGGCCTCCGATAATGCGGGACGAACGGGGACGGGAGATATCTGCATGATATATCCGGGTGAATACGAATGCGAATTCCCGGGTTAGAGGACTCTCGTATAAGACAAATCTGGCGCGCGCCGCCGCATGATAAGAACGAGGAGCGCCGAGCGGCGAATTTCAATAATCCGCGATGGAGGAGAATGGCCGCACGACGATTCTTCGCGCGTAGCCGACGGAGCGCTTACGAGTGTATTACGGTTTATTAGCTCGGGCGCGCGTGTGGCTCTGGCATTTGTCTTTGCGGGAGGGAGATAAGTCGTAGTAATCGAACAGGTTTGTGGTGAAGTTCTCGTGGTAAGTGGATTTTTTTCTTTCGATGCGTGAGGGATGGCGTGGCGTGAGTGGCGACGCAAATCTTGGGGAGTGGAGGTGGATGATTGGTTGGTGATAAATGCCCCCGGGGTAATCTGATGGTTTTTCCTTTTTTCTTTGGCAGGTTCGTGCCAATTATATTGCAAAATGTGGAGTTCTTTTGTTGAATTTGATAATGATTTCTTTATGATTGACATAAATATGACATAAGTATTTCAAAATTGTATACGTACCTTAATTTAGCTGATATGTTCTGGAAACTTGTTCACAAAAGATTGTATAAAAGAAAAAAAAATCAACGAAATATCAAATTCAAAAAGGAACATAATTATAACGTTACAAAGCGGAATAACAAAATGTATGTGCATGCATTTGTTACGTGTGAAAGCATTCTGTCTTACAAATAAAACTGCGATTCAACACTCGAAGCGTCGAGAAAAAACATCCGGCACAGCGCTACGACTGTTGCGCGAGGAAACGGGAGTCGGTCAAATCGGGTGAAGCGACCGAAAACTGCGAAATCGGCACTAAGGGAAGAATGAAGCTCCACGTGCAGCCGGTCCCCACCTAGGATTAATTAGGAAAGTGGGAGACATTGCATCGAAGATATAAAAAGCGACGCAACGGGCGTCGCGAGGCGCAGAAAGATACGATCCAGACGGGGAACCTATGCGAAAGGTCTAGACGACACGACGACTCCAGGACGAGTTAGAACGACAACGGAGTCTTCAGCCGTCAACCCACGAGGAAGCCACGATCACGACGACTCAGCCGCGCTGCGCACGAACACTCACGATTAGGACCTCTCTCTGTCTCGCGCAATTAAGTGGTTAATAAATAACCTAGTTACTTATACATCTTACCTTCCGACTTATTATTTCACGTCAAATAACCCTTTCCGAGTGCGTAACCCCGAGAGGCCGGAAACCAAAAGATACCCCTTTACACGTAACACATTCACGGAAGTTGAAATAATTAAAAAGTGCTTTTGTTTGAAAAATACTTTTCTGCCTATTATAAAGCAATACAAATATCACATTGAGTTACTTCATCGGATTTTCTATAAATACAACGTTGTTATCTTCGTATTACGAAAAAAAAATGTTGAGCAAAGAATGAAAATAAATAAAATTTGAATGAATATTCAAAACTTTTCTATATTTATTACGTAAATATCAAAATTGTCAAAATTATAATACAAAAATAAAGGAAAACACTCCCTTCACAATATAAACCAGCAGAGTTTCTTTGACTCGTCGAAGCCAACTCTTCTTGATTCCCCGGTATTTTTCAGTAACGCAAAATCTCGTTCTCTCCCTCTCTCCCTCTCTCTCTCTCTCTTCTCTCCGCCGACAAAATACGCGCTCGCACGAAACCAAAGCAAAAAAAGAGAAAAGAACGGCCAAGTCGCGTAGGACGTCGACGCGACGCGGAGCAATTATATTTCCCGCGTCTGTATACAAAGGTGAAGGTAATGACGAAAGGCTCGCATTGTTCTCGCGGGGATGAATGTCTGCTGAGGGGCTATTTCGCCGGCGCGGGCCGCTGTGCTGTCAATTACGTCTAAATTACGCAATACTTATATACACAGCTGCTCGTTGCTACTGCATTATTCGCGGCGGCGGCAGCCAAAAACAATGCCACGATGATAAAAAAAAAAGAAAAAAAAAGAATAATCCACCAGCTGTGCGCTGCACGCACTTCGGGAAAAATTGTTATTTAACGCTGAAAGGGAGAGCGTAGCGTCGGGGATGCTAATTAATGCTAATATACGCCGTTTGAAATCTCATTTCGCTGCGAGTAATGAATTATGCACGTCGCGCGCGCCGCGACCGCGCGAAAAATGGGGTGTTTATACGCTTCGTTTTTCCGCGATACGCACGCATACAGATACGAGCGCGCGCTGAAAAGGCCGGGGAAAATATTATCCTTGTCGGGGTATGCGTATGTCTAAGAATACAAGTGTGTGGAGAGTGAAATAAAGAAAGAAGACTGATTCATGAGTTTTACACAATTCTCAAAATATGTATTTCAACTCGACTTTTCGTTTTACCTCAAACAACTGTTTGCTCTTTCTCTCTCATTTTCTCGCACTCTCTCTCTGTCTCTCACACACACACACGACCAGCAAAATTTCGACAATCTCACGACGACTGTATACATTCGCACGCAAAATTGCCTATTGTTATCTCTACGCGAACTCGAAAGTGTAGATTATTCATCATCACCCGCCTCGTCTTTTTTTCTCCTCTCTTCCTGCAGTCTATTCGATCCTCCGAGATTCGACGAAAATTCGCGGCTGCGACGATATCGTAAAGAAGAATAATTGTTAGCACTGCGCGATGTTTTTATTTTTTAAATGTTTTTTCTTTCGATGTAATTCTTGTTTACATTTTATTTACAGTTATCCTTTTGTTTTTTTACCTTTTTTTTGTTTTTTGGTCTTCGATCAAAGTCCAACGACGTTTTTTTTTTGCTCCCTGGAATATTATGCGATAGCTTTGACATTTTAAAACTCTAACTGAAAATGAAACTACGTACAATATATCTATATGCGTTAGTATGAAAATTAAATATATTATTGTCACAAGACAATAAACAGAAGAACAAACATCAAAGTGATACTTGTAATACTTGCGTCTCTCGTAAAACGTCGAATGGATTTTCCAGCGAAAAAGCGAAAAAACGACGTTGGTTGAAGCTCGTTGAGAAAATGTTCCTATATCGTTTACATATGTGCACATTGGCTCGCTTACACAGTTCCAATACAAACGTCTCCTCTCTCACATCGCAGTCTCGTTCAGTTTACGTACATCAACTTCGCCGCCCGCCATGCGCCCGAAATAACCTGTATTCATTTTTGTTTCCTCTTTAATAACTTTGAAAATTGGCACCGTACATTCGTCGTAAAGTAACTCGGTTTTATATGACGTAAAATCGCTCGCGATAAAGGACGATCTTCTTTCTCTCTTTTTTTTCTCTACACTGAACTCGACAATCTTTTTCTTATTTTTTTTTAGTTTGCTCCTTCTCCCTAGCTTAGGGTTACGCTTCTTTTAGAGTGTCTGCTCCTTACCTTGTAATTTATTGTAACGGTTAGTATTATTTTTTTTCCTCATTTTTGTCTTGAGTCTACATGCCTCGTGTGAAAAATAAACTTCGAACAGTACATCGCCGTATTAGTATATATATATAATCATCGTCATGCTGATTTTTCGTTTAGCGGCTTGCCGTGGTGAGCATATATCCTTCGTTCTCCCTGTGAATATAGTTTTTTTTTTTAGCGTAGTAATAAGTTATACATATTTTCTTTCTCTTTCGCTTACTCGTCGGCGCTGCGCGTAATGTCGCGATCACGATAAAAAAATCCGAACCACGAGAAAAAATATATTTACACATCGCTGCGTCTTCTCTCGTATAATACTACTACTCTCTTGCTTCATTCTTCGACTCGTATATCTTACATCGTTTGTCTCAAACATCTTCAATTAAAAGTCAGAAAAGTAACGTAAATGGTTATTCTTAATGCATACCTCGTGCATATTCGCACACATCTAGAGAACAAGATAAATATACACTCGCAAAACTATCTTTAGTCCCGGAAGAACAACTTAATTATGTAATACCTTTGAATTGAAGAAAACTTCGTTACGTTAGAATATACAAAGACATAAGGAACAAAATACGGTAGCCGGGTAAGATTTTCTTAAATGCGATTGTATTATTCAAGATGAGTATTATTTATCCATAAAATTGGCGGATTTTGACATTAATGTAAAGACGATATCCTCTATAATCAAATGATTTTCCGTCTCCATTCACAAACTTTTCGAACGTTTGCCTTCGCATTAAACCGTCTCGTACAAAAATAACCCTAGTAGTGGCCACACGTCCAATAGTATATTTTCACGTTCGATATCTTGTTCCTTATCTCCGATCCCCTATCGTGATTTTCGAAGGCCAAACTGCCTCTCCACATGATTTTAAGATCACAAAAGATTTCTTACACCTACAATCCAAACTCTCACCTCCCCCGTATATAAAAAGCTACGAATAAACAAAACTAACGCAACAACCTCACACCGCACGCAAAGTATACAAAGCGCAATGGTGAGCCTCATCATCCCACTTTGTCAAACCACACCAGAAGAACAAGTATAGAATATAATCATCATCGTCGTCGTCAGAAGAAGAACAAAAGACGGGGACATCATCGTCGCGCCTACAGCGTCTCGAGGAGATTCTGCACGAGCAGCGCGGGTGGGGCGGTCACCCTGGCCTTGCCGTTGCTGCTGCTCCCGTTGGCAGTGCCACCGGCTGGCTTCCTCGTAGTCGTCGCCGCCGTGGCGGCGGCGGCAGCCTGCCGATTGGCCGCGCAGGCGCGCACCGCGCTGCACCGGCCGCGCTCGAGCTGCTGCTCGGACTTGTTGCTGTCCTGCTCCAGCTGCACCGAGACGCTCGCCACCCGCGCGCGAGAGCCGCACTGGCCACCGTCCTGTAATCATATACCAAAAATTCACGTATATTGAATATTATATGTATAGAGAAGTGTGTGTGTGTGTGTGTGTGTAGGTGTAGAATGCTCTCTTAAGTTGAATTAGTAAAAAAAACCACTATATATTAGTTAAAATTGCTCCACCGTAGACTAATGAAATAGTGAATATCCACTATGAATTAGTGAAATTCATTATTTGAAATAGTAAAATTTCGCTATTGGAAATAGTGAAATTTTAGTAATTAAAATAGTGGAATATCGCCTAATTCTACGGTGGAGCTATTTTAACTAATATATAGTCGTTTTTTCACTAATTCAACTTTAGGGAGTGTATAAGCAGGGGTGAGGCTCGTCCCATTTGCGGATAATCCGTTAGGCTTGCGGTCGCGCGTCAAACTGCTGGGTGTGGGTGGGTAGAGGCAATTATCAACGTCAGTTACAGTGCGGGCTGGGCGCGCGCGCGCCGGGCATAATTAAAAGTAAATTGATGCCGCGTATACGCTCGCTGCCCGCGTTTAATGATATTGGGTTAATGCGATTTGTATGGACTTAGCGGTGCGCGCGGATAGCCCGCGGGGGAGTTGCGGCGGCTGTGTCATTTTTGGGAGAGAGGACGTATATACCGCGCGCTGCTGGCGTTGATGATCGTGGATTTTGGGAGGGGGGCGAAGAGGGGTAATCGTTTGCGTTGCGAAGGGTAAATGTTTTTGTTTGATTTAGTGGGTGTTTTGGGGTAATTTAAAATTACTGGTGGAATGGCAAGAATAGCGGTTTTCTCGTGATTTTGTAGGGAGAGGAGAATATTTTTGCGAGTTTTGATACGAAGCAAGGGACTGTAATAATAATAATAATAATATTTGATGGATAAAGATTTTACGGCTCAAGTGAGGATTGTGTGTTCGAGGCCCGGCGAAAGCTAAAAAATGAGTTAGTAAATCATAAAATAAATAATTGCAATGTAATAAAAAAATTTTATTCATTTCATCGACAAAAATTAGCCACACAAGCAATATGAATAATACAGCGAGCGAACTGACCCTGAGTACACTGATTGTGAGAGAATTGTGGGGGTGCCGGTGTACTATTAGTATAGGTACAACTATATCTTCCGTGCGTTAAGACGGTAGCTCTACTGAATTTGGGAGATCTAGTGCCCTAAAATACGAGACTGCCGCTATCTCGTGTTTTGATCTCATGTAAAAAAAGTTTTGTAGACAATTTGTTGCCCATAGTATGGGCGTAGTATTAGCAACATATGGGTTATATGGACCATATATAAACAATATGTGGCTCATACAGGGTGAGGGTCGGACCCAAATATGGGCATACAATTTCTCATATATAACGCCCATCTGCCTATCCCATATATTGTTTTATTAGAGAAGGACATATATATACACGGAGAGGAAAAATCGTAGGCAAAGACCAGCCGGTTTCAATTTAACCTCAAATATCTTTGATCGAGATAGTCGGATTTTTTTGAGCAACTAACTGGATCATTAGATATAAAAAAAACTACCTCTTTGCCCAATTTCAAAACAATTCATTGCCTTTTACAACAGGGCCCTACGTCCAATTGTAGAGTTTGGATTCATTTCGCTATATAAATATCTTCCTATATTATATTATAGCCGTTACCGTTATAATGGAATGCAATCTCTCCCCCCCCCCCCCCCCCCCCCCCCCCCCCCCCCCCCCCCCCCCCCCCCCCCCCCCCCCCCCCCCCCCTCCACCGCCCCTTCACCACCCCCTCCACCCCCTCCACGATCCCCTCCGGCATCCCCTCCACCGACTCCCCCACTACACTATATTATATATAGGTATGTAACTCTTTCTTGCAGAGAACAAGGTACCCATTCAAATTGTAAATTGAATGACTGAATTAAAAAAATATTATATAGCAATTTTTGTTATAATTGTTTTTTTTCTCTCATTTTTCTCTGTTTATGACATTGAGGAAAAAATTGGTCAGTTTACTTTGTGGGAAAATTATTACCATGATAAATGAAAATCTATTACTATATTAAATACATAGAAGTAGTATAACCCTGAGTTTGGGTAGCCGCTGATTTTCGATCAGCATTTTTATAATTTTCCCATTAAATATAAGCTGGTCAACCAGAGTTCATCCTCGAAATCATAGTGCAGATTTTACAAGTTGCATTTTCTAAGTATGTTTATCGAAGTTACAGATATATTTAGAACATCGATAATACAATTGCAATCCCCTAACTAATCACTACATGTTTCTTTTGATTTGGTTCCAATAACAATTGTTCATTCTGCAACAATGGGAGAAAATGAGCTATTTCGCACTTGAATAGCTTATTTCAACTACGTGCGCCTTTGAAACTATGATAGCTGTATCTATATCCACATCTATATTCGCTATTTCTTTGCAAGCTATTTCCCATATGGTACCTCTATATGTCCCATACTCTAAGAAAACAATATATATGGTATAGATATAGGTGTTATATGGGCAATAGTATGGCCTATATTTGGCTCTGGGGCCGTGGCTATCATATATGAATCACATATTACCCATACATGGTGAACATGGTTTTTTCCCCCGCTAAACTGTGAAAAAATCGATTTTTCCATTCTTTCTCAAATCACGCTCGGAACGTGCGTTTTTCTACCAGACTTTTAGGTTTTATGCACGTATTGCAAAAACCAAAAAATTTCATTTTATAATTGTCTTACAACACTGGAAAAGGCGATTGAAAGCGATGTAATCATACAAACGAAAAATGGCACAAGTTGAGCTCAATTTTCTTTATTAATTCATAAAAAACAAACCGACCGTAATTGTCTGATTGCGTGGTGGGCTTCGTGAGTACGCAATGACTGCATCGTTTACTCGATTAAAAAAATATTGGCAACCTCAATACTTCCATAATTATTATAAAAGCAACTTCTCTCTATAATGATTGACAGAACGCTCACGGTAATTTTTTCACTCCTCTGTTCGACCTACGACAGAAAACCGACAATCCATTATTATCCGAGGAAACTTAAACGAAGCGAATCCCCAATTCTATACGGCCGCTTTATCTGGCCTCAAAACACCAAACATCGAACACCCTCGAACCGGACATTCACTATTATAACCGCACGACAATGGCCTGATTACGGGTAACCTCTCCTCCCAACCCCCTTTCCTCGGATTACCAAATCCCCGCGATTATTTGTCATGTATCGATCAGTTATTAAGTCATTCGCGAATTAGTATACAGCCCGTATAGAGGCTCGGCCTATATATGCTCGCTCACATGTGCGTATGTATGTGTGCGTGCATGTATATACGTGTATGCCTATTCACTAAGACGTGCTTTATCGAGCGGAATAGACGATAATCAGTATTAAGGGCCACGTACCCTGAATATACGCCGGGTGTGTGCGCGTGCCAGGAGAGAGAGAGAGAGAGAGAGAGAGAGAGAGAGAGAGAGAGAGAGAGAGAGAGAGAGAGAGAGAGAGAGAGAGAGAGGGAGAGGCGGTAACTTCCTCGGCCTAAGTTTGAGGTGGTCAACTATGCCCGCGTATATATAAGCCACGTTTGCTCTCTCCGGCTAGAATGCGCGCAAGTTAATTTTGCGAAACTCGGCTGTGTATATGGGTATATATAGCTGCGGCTGGCTGTTGTCGACGTGCTAATGAACGCGTTGTCTTGTAATTAGATAATTTATTGTATAATATATTTGATTGTTCCTTATTTTTCCGCGAAGCCGAAGTGTTTACTGATATTTCGACTTTTCTGTAGGGTAATTCGGACAATCAACATAATAGATAGTTTTCACTGTCCGGCGTGTTTTGTTCATCGCATAATAGAAGTTGAGTAATTCAAAATACTTTACCACCACACACGCTTTACATAATAATCCAGCCAGTAAAGTTAGGTAATTTCATATAGAAGCTTTGGTGCAGAATTGGAGAGTCCTTCGTAATTGGATACATTAAAATTTGCCCAAGCTTATTAGGTCAATAGAGTTTAGTTAATTTTCATTTTTCTCACCGGGTGAAATTGTTTCCGCTATAGTGCACTGTGTCGCCCAACTACGACGACATATACCAATTTAATAATGATAATAAATGTGGCCCGAAATTTCGAGGCGCACAATATCGGTGCGCCACTCACTCTGAGTACGTCGAAACATTCCGCTCGCCGATATCCCATTAATGCGCGCGTGTTCGCCGGAAGAGACAATGCGCGTGTACGAGGGGAAATTTGACGCCGGGAATTTCGAAACGCGAAGTGAATCGTTCAAGCTAATTTGTCGTGTAACTTATTCGTTGTCAGATTTTGCGCAAGAACAACCGTCGACGTTGCATAGTAAGTAGCGTCCCCTCTCTCTTCATCACGTCCAAAGAATAATAGCAGTCCGGAACGTCGGGTTTCAAAATTACAGAAGTCAAGCGCACACACAGACGTGAGTGTGGATGCCTCTATGTGGGCATGTGTATGTATACACGCGACGTCAAGAGGACGGCCATTCAAAGTGAGTCACAATGGTGCCTATATATAGAGGTACACAATATTCCTTTTTAACGTGCGCACACGTACCCAATAATTAACGAATCATATACACACGCTCGGCGGATAATCAGAGAGAAAGAGCCCCAGCCGCGGCATTTTACAAGCGCGATAAATCCGCGCGATTTTTTTCTCCCCCATTTAACATTTCAAAGCCCGCGGCGCCAAATTGTCCGGCCGAATTATCGCGGGTGGAGGCGCGGCCACGCGTCGAAGCGCAGTTGACATTCGGAATATCGGCAAATACTCCCATCCAACCCCCCCAGCATGAACGCGGCAGATGGCGCAATTTTGCGCAAAGTTTTGACAGGCACGCGAGAGCGAAAATTCTCCTTCCATCCCTCCCTGTAAATCCTCTCTATAAAATATCCAAGCGCGTGATTTTTGCCGCTGCCCTGATGAGCGCAAAGTTGTATATTGTGCCTGTAATCGTGGCCTGGCAAACACGGCGCGTACGCGCGTGAGAGGGAATAACTAATGCAGCGCGACGCCCGAGTTTCGTTTCGTCGCGGTATTAAGCATTTTTTATTCATTTTTTTCATGCCGCCGGCGCGCGTGTGTCATATTGTAATTGCGATTTTGAAAGAATTATGAGCTGAATTCTATGCGTATTTTTTCAAAGACCTATTAATGATTTATAAGGTTAATGAATTTTGACTTTGCTTAGTGAGGGAGAGTCTACCATTGAAATTTAGATGGTTATATACTTTATTTAGTAGAGCTTATGAAATTTGGGTTGAATAATTGTAAAAGTTTTATGTTTTAATTATAACCATGTCATGAATTTATAAAGTTCGTCTGAATAATGTCTCGACAAATTTTGACGACTGCCACGGTTAGCAAAATTTATCTTTGTAATATACTCGTCAACTTGTCATTTTACATATAAAAAAAACTGCAGCAACCCTAAACTTCATCCACTTTTGCGCAGTGACAATTTTTCCCTTAAATTTTTCATGAAGCTCGATTGGGGATACACGATATAAAACTGTCATCAACCTCTGTCGATACTTTCTCACACAGACTATAATCCTCTACAAAAAAAAGAAAGAAAAACAACCATCAGCTACTACGTTCATCAGCTCATCCGACGACACGAGTCACCCGCCTTTATCACTTAAATCTACCTCTCACAATCTCACGTTCTTACAAATCGAATCAGCATCTGCATGTGTGTCAGACACGCCTATTTGCCCGTCTCGCAACAGGATCCATAAAACTTAATTGTCTGTAGAGCTAGTCATTTCATCGGGATCCAAGATGACGCGTTCGCGCTCGCCGCACCCGCCTGGAAGAGACGACGTAATGGCGGGGAATAGAGGGAAAAGGATTCACCACCGCCGTGTTCTCGCTTTCTCTCTCTCTCTCTCCCTCTCTCTCTCTGTTCTCCCAAATGAACCTATCTATTTAATTAGAATTATGGCGACCCCGCTAGGGGCTCTTCATTAATCCTCTTGAGAGGCTTTGCTACCAAGAGAGAGAGAGCGAGAGAGAGAGAGAGAGAGAGAGAGAGAGAGAGGTAGGGAGGAAAACGTACCTAGAGAGATATACATCACACCGTAGGTTTTGTCTCTGCCATAACTCTCTCTCTCTCTATCTCTCTCTTTTCGAATTCAAAATGGTAGCCCAGGCGCGCGCGTGCTCGTGGAATGTCAAAACGCACACCGAAACGTTTAATTATATAAGAGCTTTCTGCCTGCGCGCACCTCCTTTCGGTTCTAAGCTCACTGTGTGTATATGTGGGTGTGTATAATGCCCGACCTGTGCATAGATTATGTATAGGATTGAGTATGCATAATCCAAACATAATTTGCGAATGGTATACATGATAACCTATGTATGAAGGATGGAAATGA
>JAPYZP010004470.1:0-10218 GCA_030522985.1 Torymus sinensis
GTTAAATACGATGATATCTTCATTACGAGCGCGAGAAGAAATATTTCGCTTATCTTCGCAGCCGATCTTCTCAAATAATGGACAGATTTGTTGGGGAACGGAAAAATTGATGGATATCTTAATGGTATTGACCTTAAACATCTGAAATATCTACGTAAATTCTCCGTAAATGTCGCTAATCCTCGTGCGATCCGGTTCTCGCAAAAAAAATTGGCGAACATGTATATATTCAGCTAAAAAATCACGGAGTATCGATTTCTCTGAAAATTTGCATAATTTGGCTTAATTAGCGCTTATTAATCTGTGTTTATATATAAAAACATGATACTTGGTTTTTTGCGGGATCGCTGATTACGAAACCAATGTTGGAATGGCAAAACTAATTTGTTTGACTAATTTTTGTGTAAACAAATTACCCAAATGTAACTGACTGGTATTATGGGATTTTTCGGGATATATTATAATGATCAAATTTCATCGAAAACGAATAAAATCTATATACCTAAAATGCACGTTTTCTCTGAGAATTCTTTTAAAACAAATAAATAAATGACAAATTCGACAATATAAGCACGGGGCCATGAAGTTCAAACATTTGATAGCATGAAAAAATTACAACAAAACCAGGCGTTCAATGTTAGAAAATTAATCAGAGACGAATTAAATCTACAACAAGCAAGTTTTTCAACAATCTCCAGCCGTGGGTTATTAAATTAACTTGATCACAAATTAGACAAGTGAACAAAAAGGATTTTTTGAAATTTCACGTTTTAAAGTTTGTAGAAGAATGAAAAGTACACAGAAAAAAGAAAGAACAAAAAGTGAAGCGTGTAGGTGTCATCGTGAATAAGCTACATCAAAGTCTTTTTTTACAATAGTAATAATAGTGTGTAATTGTGACTAAGCTTCCGTCAAATTTTTTTTTACAATAGTAATAAATAGTTTTTCTAGTTATGTAAAAATTAAATATTTCCAGACTCTGGTTATATAATGAATAATTTTCGGAGCGAAAGGAGCATTAACAAAAACCGGGGCATGTGGTTCTACGGAATGTCATAAATTACGAAAAAATAAATATTCAATTTGAAAATATATTCAATACTGCTCTAAAAAGCGACCTTGCGAAAAAGATTTACGATGTGACCTACTAAAATCTCTTAAATATCAAAAATTATTACAACGCAAACAACAAATTAACAGCTCGATTAATTATTCATTACCTTGTTTACCAATAAACTACATTATTGTTTACGCAACTAGCAATTATTTTCCCATGCATCATTATGTTCTCACGCCCACCTCTAAAATTACAACCCACCCATCACTTGGCATTTGCACGATCGAGCGACTCTGCCTGTCACTTCGAATCTCTCATTCCCGCCTAGTATTTTTCACTCCCAACACTGGTCAGAAAATTAATCACCCGCGCATACGCAGGACTCGAAAATTGGCCGGCGACGCGTTCGCGGAATTTCTATGCAAAGCGACACGCTTGTATACCTAGGGCAATCATCCGTTTTGACTCGGCAGGCGCGCGCGGCGATAACGATCTCGTGGAAATCGAGAGCGCGGCGTGCAAGCAAATAACGAGCCGCGCGGCGGCAACTCCCCGGTGAGCCGGCGCCGATCAGATCGCGACAAGTATTATAAGGTATATAAATATACTAGAACGACTTTTTGCGCTCCGGCGCCCGTAGCGACGAGCTGTAAGAGGGGAAAAGCTCTAATTGAATAACATTATTTCGGCGCGCGCACTTGTCAAGTCGGCCGGTTTACTCGCGTAAAATGAGGTTCTCTCCTTTTTTTTTGTCGAGTTTTCTGGTCGTGTATGGTAATGCCGTTGGATAAATATAGTATGTGTTTATTTTATTATAAAATAGTCAGTGGAGCTAGCAGAATTTGACACTTTTGTCGTATATGAATTATATAGTTGGTAGCGAAAATTAACTTACATAATTTTCCCAATAATACATTCAATTAAAGTTAAATATTCATGGTAGCTGTATCTCGCCATTAATTGAAATAATCGTGTTATTGTTAGATACTCGCGAGTCAAACAAAAAGTAACGCTTACATATTTTCAAATCAACAAATGCGCTACTTATACCCAGCCAGACAACCACGAGGCGCGTATATTCATCACGTTTCCTCAGCCAGCTCTAATCGACCGCACCATTTATTACGGTTTATCAGTTTAACCCTTAATGCCCGGCAATTTATCGTCGCCGTGTCCCTATATATGCGCGCGCGCAGCATATATACATATACATACAGCACGTCCAACTAATGAACAATTTCAATTAAAAGCGCGGCACGCGCGCCTCTCTTATCCGAGCCCTCTATATCAATCATCATCGCGCGCAATTTGCAGATCGGCGCTATCGAGTCGAGCCGCGGATATAACCCGACAAACGTCGCTCTATATTATTTATTATACACACACACACATAGCCGCGTGTAATATACCCTCGCCGATAATAATTCCGCGCCTGGGTGGTACACACTCGAGAATAAAGAAAAAGAGAGAACGCGGCGATATGCAAATGTGCCCCCCCTCCCCAATTGGCGGCGGCGATCGGCGATATATCGGTGGCGCGGGCGCCAACGTCGCGCGAATGAAATGCAAATAGTCCGCGAAATTGCGCGGCGATGGTAAGTGGGCCCGCACGCGATACGGACCCCGCGGGTCCCCGACGCGACTGCACGATTATATTAAACTTTGCGGAAGAGAGGTCGATTTTTGTTTTTTTGAAAGGTTGCGCAGTCGCGCGGTTATGGGATTATTTTGAAAATTGAATGGCGAAAGATTTTTCGAAATATTGCTGCGGTTTCCTTTTTCTTTCTTTATTCGGTGCTTGTGATGACGTATGTCAAACTACTAGTTACACGGCATCGGTATTGTGAAAGTCGTGAGGCCGCGAGGTGTATCTACTTAAGGACCCACCGACGCAGCGAAGGTACTAATCGCATTTTTTTTGACAGATATAATAAGTATACGTCAGTTTTGAATTATTCAGGCGATCGTTATGTTTACGTAAGCCGCGCGATAGCATCGGGTGTCTTGAATTTTCGAAATTTCACGGTTTCCCAGCTGTCGTCGATCATCGGGTGGCGTTTTGGCTTTCCCTTCAATACCTGTATTCAAAATCGCTCTCATTTTGTACATTAGGATAATATATATAATAATAAGTGCAACCTTCGACAAGACATATATACGTCGCGTAAATAACAACATCCACGTACAAAAGAAAGCATCGGCCGCATAATGACCCTTCCGCGAACCGCACAGTACAGATCGCGACGTAATGCAAAAAAACCTGCTGCAGTACGCGTCCATTAGACTCCGACACACAATCTCAACCTCATTCAACACCTCTCTCTCTCTCTCTTTACTTCTTGGAAACTAGACGCGAGAAACATCACCTGCGCTCGGCAACACCAGGAGTGACTACGTTACACTTACCTATTTCTCCCGGCGACTTCAACGCCCAAGACGTCCTCGCGCAGGCGCGTATATTATATCCTTTGATATTCCCACGCCCGGTTTTTGCTCTCGCTGCAGTGTATCCTGCTGCATATAAGTTCGACATTTTTAAGAGAGGAAGAGATGCCCGCCGGGAGATTGCTGCGTGTATATTACGTTTACCTCGATTGCCAAATTGAAGAGCGCGTGGAGTTTGGGGTCCGAGGGGTTAAGTATTGAGATACTTATTGCGTTGCATGTTTTTTCGAGCTGCGGTATTTTAAATATATATATATACCTGCGCGTACTCTGCCGCTCAGATAATCTTGTGTCAAGTTCATTTATTTCCCCGCTATATATCGCGAACTTGTATATATTTATATACGGCTATCAGTGTCTAAATAGACGGATGTGTTGTGCGTGCATAGGATATACGAACGGCAGCGGGAGGGAATGTATATAAGGTCCGTGGCCCTTATCTCGTAACACAAATGAAAAAGATAAGCGCGAAACGCTTTGTAATATATTTTCAATATGAAAACGCGATCCCGCGGTGAGTTATGGAGGCTCGTGACGAAAGAGTATAATATAAATGATGATGGAAAAACAACATACACGATTTTTCTATTAAAGTTTTTAGATAAGTGCTATTTCCACTCGTACATATATACACGATCGCGAAGCAGCTATGTACTAAAAGGGAACTTCCTCAATTGTGTTCCCCCATTAACGTTTGCTATTATAATATAACTCTGTAGGCAACGTTATATTATATACGCAAATATAAGCCTGCCGCACAGAACCGTAAAGTTCAATTTAAATTTCAATCGGGTGACTCGCGTCGTCGTAAAAAATTAATTGTACGATAATAATCACTTTCGAAAGCACACACACACGCGCGCGCGCACAGAATATTCCCAATGTCACGCGCGAGATCCTGCCCATTGCGCGTAAATTCGCGTCACGTAGGTACTTATATATATACGCAAGAGCAAAGAGATCTTAATGAGTGAAGAAAAAAAAAGTGTTCGCACGTACACGTACGTCTACATCCATATATATATAAAATATC
Source organism: Torymus sinensis (assembly GCA_030522985.1). NCBI lineage: Eukaryota > Metazoa > Arthropoda > Insecta > Hymenoptera > Torymidae > Torymus > Torymus sinensis. The sequence continues at coordinate 4,536 of JAPYZP010004470.1, forward strand.
GGTAATTAACGGCTTTTTTCGCACGGCTGTAAAAGGGATTCTCGATCGAATATACTATATATCCCTCGCGCGTCAAGCTTAATTCCCTCCCGAGATGGCATTCAGCCGGATGTAAATATTTCTCGTACGTTATTGCTATAAGGCAATCGGCGTCGGCGATCCGATCTTATCGCGGGGTATATGTTATATATATATACACATATACCGCACAGCGCGCGCCTTTCGCACTCGATCAGTACAATCGGCCGTAAACTTGGCTTTTAATTATAACTTCTTTGTCTCCGCGGAGAGAACGCGAAAGGCAAATAAATATGTGCACACGTCGCGGTGTGTTTACCGTTACGCGTATCACGCATTATAATCGATCGCTACCGCGCTGAAAAATCTCTTTTCCGCCGAGTTAACGCCGTAGCTTTTTTATGATATATATACGTCGTTCGCACAAGTGACATCGCATAATCCCATCAGCTCGAAAAATTCATCGCGCTCGAGTATATAAGTATACAGTTGCATCACCAGCGCTGCTGTTACTTTGATCCCATATGTACATATATGTAAGCTATCTCGCGCGCAACGGCAATTGACGAACGCCAATAAATCTTAATGTGTGCGTGTATGTGTGTGTGAGAGACGGCATTATTATACGAGCGAAACAAGGAGCCAACGAAGGGCCATTAGAAATTTGCGCGCGGGCAGCTTCCTCTCCGTCCAATAACCCGCGCGGTATGTACCGCTGCTATTTTCGTCCGGCTCTCTGTGTGTGTGTGTTGATAGCCCCATAAAAATTACGCGCGCGATTCGTCACTTTTTTCGTGTGTGTCGGAGGGGGGACGCGACTCTCCTTCCTTAGTCATCATCGGCCATACCCGAAACAAGGCGATTCGTTATTGTCCTTAATGAGCCGCGCGCGTGTTTTATTATCAAAACCGCGCTTGTTCCCCTGCAGTGCCTACCGCGGCTGCTAAAATCATTACTCATTTGTCGTAACGTTGTGCAACGAGCGCCGAGGTATTCGCGAGCATCGTTAGAGTGTGTGAATCTTGGAGAGATGAGCCGCGCGGCCTTGCGGCCTTCCATTGAAAGGTATAAGTATTATAATGCAAGTTCCGAGGAAAAGAGAGAAAATCTATAAGAACTCATTGTTCGTATGTAGCTGCTGATATATACGACTGCACTCGCGCTACGCGTGTAACACGGTATAAATATTGTGAAACGTATACCGCGGCTCGAAAGAAAAAGGGAACAAAATTTAATCGGATTGAATGTGCCGCGCGAGATCCGAAAAAGGGTGCGAGTAGGATCGCCGAGAGTGCGCGCGTTCCGGAATCCGAACGGTTCTGTATAATACCTACCGCGCGCCTCTCGAGGATTTACGAGCTCTCGTTTTGTTTCTTAATTTCGGGGTATGCGGCGGCCGCTGCCGGGCCGCGCATTATGGCGGGATACAATGCGGTTTCTGGAAAGAGGCAGCAGCTTCGGGCGGAGATTTATCGGAGCTTCGGTGTGAAAAGTATCGGCGTGTGGGTTTCCGCGGATAGCTGTTGTCCCTTTTATACCTCTAAACGAGAATCATTACTTTTTGCAATTCTTTAACTACGGTCACACCTTCACCGAAACACTAAATAATCCTACGCAACCCCCAACGCTCGTTACGCTACCCAACTTAGCCTCTCTCTCTCTCTCTCGGCAATCACTCAATCCCAGCATTGAATCTCACTGTGAGAGCGATTATGCATCCCGCCGCATATTTCTCCCGAAAAAAAACCACCTCACTGCAGTGTGCTTTCGGCTCTCTCTCTCCCTCGAAAAACTCGCTCGGTCGAAATTGCACGTTTCACTTTCGAGAGCGAGCATTAAACTCTCACGCGCGCGCGTTTGTGTTACTTATACACAAAAAAGCGCGCCGCCGCCGACTCCCCATTCAGCAGCCCCGCCGCGCGCGTGTGTAACAAGATCGAAAGTCCCAACACACACACACGGTGCAGTATAATAAGAACCACGCGCTAAGTCACAGCTTTTCTCGTTTGTGCCGCGCGCGACCTTGAACGCCGCTTGCGCTACTATATATGATACAATGTACCTAGAATGCCGGCGGGGTTATATAGGTGTATAAATATATACGTACGCGCGGAGGAGGATGACGGCAAACAAAAAAATCGTCTGTACGAGTTGGTTAAATCTGTGTATATGCAGCGTGTCTTGCACGTACAGGCGCACGAAGAAAGAGAGAGAGAGCGAGAGGAGAGAGAAAGAGTCCGCCTCGGCGCGCTCGGGGTTAATGACTGGGACGGCCGCGGGAGCGTATTCTCTCCTTGCCTCTCTTCTCTCCCTTTCTTTCCTCCCGGCACGAATGTCCTCTCCTATATACGCGCGCGAGCGAGCGGCTATTCACTCCGGATTGAATGTGCGCGAGAGCGAGCCGATCGTGAGGATTTCAGCGAGGACGAGGCGCGAGGGAGAGAGAGAAAATAGGCCTGTTTAGCGCGCGGAGAAGGGGATGTTTATGGCGAGCGAGAGGACAATGTCCGCTGAAGTGGTTGCGGGTTGTGACCCCCTCTCGCAGGATTGTATTGTCTTGGAGATATATACCCGCGCGCGTGTGATGGCTAGCGAAAGAGGGAGAGAGAGAGAAATGGATCGTAATTTGTAACGAGCTTTCGCGCTGTATAGTTTTGTCGAGCAGGCTGCGTCTGATGCTAGCTGAGCTTTTTCTACTTGTCAGCGTACAGTTATTACAACCCCGACACTTTATAGCGACGTTCTTTTAACGATTTCTCCGTAAATTCACCGCAATAATATACATTGATACTTAATTTAACGTTTGACAGTTTTAAAGCGATCCTGTTAAGATATCTTCGCGAGCATATAAACTTCTCTCTCGCTTCGCGCCTAACGTATATATATATACACATTGATCAAGATCAGTTAGAGTGTTACATCGCTCGCGAGCAACAACTTTAAAAAAACACACTGTTTCCAATTTCGTTCTCCCCTCTTTCGCGCCATTGTTAATTAACACATCGCCGCACTTTATCAACCCGACATCTATATACCACAATTCACAGCCCCGAATGTATCCATCAGCCGAATACATATCGCATCCGGCACGCGGTGCGGCTTTCGCACGCGCATATTTCTTCCCCCTCATCGAAACCTTTTACGAATCTCCCCGCGCGCGCATGCAGCACTTAAAAACTTTAAAGGCGCTTCGACGCGGGGTATATCAAGTGCACGATGCGGCGCGCAGGCCTCTATTAAAAACGAAAAGAGAGAACAGAAAAAAAAGAAGGAACACGCAGCTCGTCCGAAAAGTGCGCGTGGTAGCGATGTCTTGGGTGAGATAGCCGCGACGCGCGCCCGTTGCCGAACGGTACTTTCGCGGCGGCGGGCGAAAAAATATGCGAAGAGGCGGAGGTGGCATTTGAATTTTTCGTCCTGTGCGTTTTACGGTGACGCGCGCGTGTGTGTGTGAGCGCGTGTGAGGGATTATAACACGCGGAGATGATATGCGCAATGTAGGTGTTGGGTTGTGGAGGATATAGTTTTTGAAAGATTAAAAACAGTTATTCATGTAGTAGAATTAAAAAAAAAGTGTAAATTACAAAGGTCCGTATATACTTATTTTACTTTGCAGGATATTTCTCATGAGAAAAGTATACTCTTGTTCCTTATACATTTAAGTACTATCTGTAAGTAGTAAAAGACCATGAAATTCAGACACCTTCCCTACGATCAGACACTTTTATCACTAATTTCGAACCGCACGTCCACGTGCTGCTACTCAATGGAAAATTTAACGACGACGAGTATAAGTCGGAGTCAAGAGGCCTACTCGCACCGGATTTCCTTTATAACACAGTATAAGCTCCGAAAATACCCGATAATCTATTCGAAAGCGCCTCTTCGCGGCGGTCGGAAATAATCTCTCTTTCTCGATGCACTTCTCGCGCTCGCGGCGCACTTGCCAAAAATTATAAGGGGGTTACGAATATAGCGGCCCGCGCCGATTCGGTCACTGGTAGCGAAGCATCTTCCCTCCTCCTCCTCTCTTACGCTCGAGAGGCTCGCCGAGAGGCGCGCTTCCGAGAATCACTTTATTTTTTAAATCGGAATCACGTGTCAATTTCGGACTTAATAAGCCCGAACGGACGAAAGTGCGAGAGAGTTGATATTCGCCGGATTATAATATACCCGCGAGGAGCGGGTAAATAATAGCGGAAAAATATTGAAAATTCCGACGACTTTTACAGTCGTCGTATATTATTATGTTGAGTTTGAAGCGACGTTTACGGTGGGCACTTATGTATATACGCTAATGATAACAATTAAGTTGGCCGATTGAAAAGGTCCAATGAGCAGAAAAACTCGGTCAGCATCGTGATCGTCGACTGTATAACAGCGAAAATCGCGACTTTTATCGCGTCCGCGCGCGCGCGTGTAGTTAATTTACGCCTGTATAGTTTATCTCGCGGAATAACTTTTTTACGGCTGTCGACTTAATAAACTCGCATAAACGTAAATTTCTAACGAAAATCATTATTCCGGCGCGATTTACGAGGATGTAAATATCCCACGCGGGCTTCCAAAATTTTAAGGCTTGTCACACGTGACAAACAAAAAAAGAAGAAGTCTGCGTTTTTTAAGCGTAACATATAAGTTTTCGTCTCCGGCCCAAAGAAAAGACAAAGCTCGCCAGTCAAATAATTAAGGTCACAGCCTTTTATTCAGCGACTTTTATTGCAGATAAAGGCGACGCGCGTATATATTACCTCTCCACTTGGCTCGAATTTTGCAAATTTGCCATCGTGCCCCGTATCCGAATTATAACTCGTTACATTTAACAGCGTCTAATTAAAACTGCGACAACAGCCCTTTGCCCGCAGTCGAGCAATTACCGAACAGGTTGCTTATCGCGCGCATAAACTAATAGAATCCGCTATTGCACTCGACAGCCTCCTGACATAATAATGAAAGTTTTCATAGCCCTCGCCGAGGCGCTGGCGAGAGATGTTGGCCATCATAAAGCACGCTCGACAGGACAATTTCCTGGATTTATTCATGAGCATTATATATTATTACGTGTTGACTTAATGAACCGTGCCATTAGCACACGGCGCACGTGTGTGCATGCATTCGCGCACATATATATGTACGCGTATTCCGCGCGATACTATGTAAATATTAGAATCGCGCGTTGCTGAAGAAACCTGTTACAACTCTACTCCTGTCCGATGCAATCGCTTAACAATGTGTGTGCCCCCCCGTGCATTGAACTTCCCCGCTTCTCTATCGCGGGTCTATATGTATAGGCGCAGCTCGTGTGCACGTAAAAGGGACAGCACGAAGATACCGGCGCGTGTGTAATGCGAATGTAAGTATATGCGCGTGTAAGGCTACGGGATGGACTTTCGCTGCGCGCGCGGCCGCGTTATATAGAGATGTTTGCCGTACGTGCATTATGCTCGAGAGCATAAGGTACCAGAAGGATTGGAAGTACCTGCATAGAGAGAGAGGATGTTGGTTTTAGATGATGGGGGGAGGTCGCTTATATACGTGTGGGTGTGGGTGGACGAGTGCACCTTTCTGCAAATGGCTAGTTTAGGATGAGAGGGGAATTCTGGTTCTTTGATTGCGATTCTATGGGATATTATCGCACGATACTATAACGATTTGGTTTTTTTTT
>JAPYZP010004471.1:0-10216 GCA_030522985.1 Torymus sinensis
GCGGGGAAATTAGCGCACTCGCGGCGCGCATTGCGAAACACAGGAAGTCGTGAAAATTCATGAAAAGCCGCGCGCCGCCGACATCTATGTATATACATGTATATGTATATTCTCGCTCTCTTCGCCGAATTTAGCGCTATAATATCCAATTATTACGAAAAATCTTAATTGCGCGATCCGCGCGTCTTTATAGCGTCGAGAAGCTTAATTTGAAGCGCGTCGAATCGACGCGAGGGGAGGCGAAATATTTATCATCGGCCTGCGGGCCATCGATTATAGCCGCGGTAAAATTACACGTTGTTTCCGCAAAAGAAAGTGTGCAACGAAAATTACACGCGCTATATGGGGTACTCTGGAAGAGTGCGAGTGTGTGTGTGTTTTTAATTCGGGTGGTTATAATGGGGGAAAGCGTCGTAAAAGTGGCCGAAAATTAGGACTTTTGACAATCTATCATTGCCCGGCTGAAAGGTTCCGGGGCGCGTTGATATTTTTTCGGAATACGTAAGTACGCGCGCATGCACTTCATTATATGATTAGCGTATGTGTGTAATGTGAGGGGAGGAGAGTCAAAAATTGGACCGTTTATTGGGAGGGCGTGTGTGTGTGTCCGTATGGGTACACGTAACTGCGAAAAAGCTCAGCCGCGCTCTCCTGCATTAGAAAATGAACGTGTAATTTTGATGGGAAAAAGAAGAACTAATGTGCATCGTAAAGTAAGGCCCACCATTTATGCAATGCATGGGATCGATTTGCTTTTGTCTCTAATGGTGTTATGTAAAATATATTTTTAAGCTTTTTTTCTTTTCGTCGGAATTTCTAAACGAACCTTAAGTAACTTTCGAATACGGAGATTGTACTAAATGGATGGAGATTCTGAGAAATGAGGAATAAAACTATAGTATAATGATTAGAACAGCTGGAGCTACTAAGGCTGTAATTAATCAAAGTAGGTACAAGCTTTTTTAGTTTTCGGTTGATATGAATTTTACGAGGCCATCGTGATTGTATATAAATTATTTGATATTTTTATTCTTTTCTTTTTTTTATGAAACATAAAGTGATGCAATAATTTGTAAAAGCTCATAAGTCTGTTTAATTAATCGAGATATACCGGTAGTTGCAGTTATTGGATGGTATTTATTTTATGCGATTAAATCTATAATTGCAGTAATCCCTTGATATTCGTTATAAAATTTTAAACGATACAACATTTTACAGAAGCTCCAACAAGTCTGACATTAATTAGGATACCGGTATAATTTCTGATTTTCGATGATGTTCACTTTATGGATTCTTATATAAATACTTGAGCATTTGACATAAGATCCCAAATGATATAATATTTTACTACGCATACGTAATAAGATATTTCTTATGAATGAACGTAAAATCTGTACGTAAACATATAAGAATTACGTTTTGATTATAGCAAATCAGCGTCGCGAGTAATTTTGAATTAGCAACATAAAAATTACTAAAAAACTTTAACCATCGCTTACATTAGAGATTTTATGAAGATTGTTCCTCGTATATGCACAATAACAATCCAATACATTTGAACCCGCATTCTTGTAATGCAACCGAAAGCGCTCATTAATCTCTTATCAATCTCATCAATTACTCGACCGATTGAATATACACGAACAACCGCAATTACACGTTAACCCGCGCAGCAGCGGCCGACACCCTAATGACACGCTCCTTTCATCCAACAATCACTGCGTACGTATATACACGTATAATACGCATTGCGTCATCGTATTACACTCTCAACCCCCTATATGTACACTCTCTCAAGGAACTTCGCTCTCAATAGCTCCTCCACCCCCGCAATTAAATCCAAAACAGCTAGCTATAACCAACCTATCGGGCCTCCCCCCCTCCCTCAATTCCTCATTAATAATGCCTCACCTCACGAGGCCCAACTGAAATTACATACACCATACACACACATATCGCCCCCGCGAAGAAAGCACTATACTCGTGCGCTGCAGAGCGTAACGCAATTAACGTCTTCTTTAGCCTCGTACAAACGTACCTATATGTGTGTATGTGTGTGCACTTTGGAAGGACTTTGTTGCATGGGTGAAAGCTCCCCTAATTGCGGCAAATTGTTAGTCAACGTCTCTCGCGCACGCGGCGGCGAGGCGCACAAAAGATATTTCCTACACAGACAGACGGACGGCGCGCGGCTAGAAGGTGCCGGCACGTCACACCCGACGTGTTGCACCGGGGGCATTTCCACCTCTATATATATATATGTCTTACCTACACTCTCCGCTGCACGTAATACACTCTCTTTAAAACACACAGCCACACACGCATACACACGTACACATAACCGCGACGACCGCGAGCGAGCGAGCGAGCGCTCGGTTTCTCGATAATTGCATAAACCTTTCTCTTGCAGAGAGTAGCTATATAGATAGCGCCGCGTCGGCCGCCGATTTGACCAGTCATCATCGGCGCTCGCTCTCGAAAAGCCAGCCGTTTTTTGCTCCGCAAACAATGTTGCGCGCTCGCGTGTAAGTATAACGCGAGTATATTCGCCTCTGTACCTATACGTAAATATACACCTTTCGCCCGAGGTGCGGGTTATACGTCCCGACTTGACCGGGATTTACCCGCTGGACAAAGAGAAAGAGGATGACGGTTATATTTGGATGCCGAATGAGGTTATCTCTTGGACCGGTTAGCAGAGAGTGGCTTTCCTAGTTTTTTGGGAGAACGGTTGTGGAGGGGGCAGAGGTATAATGCGAAAGTTAGGTGGGTCCGCGTGTTGATGATCGCGCGATCGACGTGGCTGTATATAAATCGCTCCCTTGTGTATATACACCCGATAAGTATATATTTAAGCGAATGTCAATGCGGGCTATATTCATTCTTGGGGGCTGCGCTGCAGCTGTCGCTGAAGGTGTCAACGCGCTATATATATAAGTGTGCTCCCAAGGGAGCACTCGTGTCGTCAACAAAACGTTTATCCGCATAATTACCATGCGGCGCAGCTCGGCGAATAAGATCGCCTATAAGGGCAGACACGGCCGAAAAAGCTCAAGCCGTGGGTATATATAATACGGTCACGTATATAGAGGAGAAAAAAAAACCTGCCGAGCGTACGTGTCAAGGTGCACTCGTGTGCAGGCACCGCTGCACTGACGAAAGTGACGACAAGGTGTGTATGTGAGTGTGTATGTATAGAGATGGAGAGAGAGAGACTTACCGGACCAGACGACTGGTCGTCCTCCTGCGGGACGGGAACGCCTCGGGCAAGGGCTGCCAACGCCAGCAGCAGCCACAGCGACAGCCAAATCTTGGTAGCAGCGATACCGCTCGGTCCCATTGCGTCCACCGTGCGCCTCGACATCTTTGCGTTAACTGGCCGCCTATACCTTGTATACCTCTACTACTCGCGCGCGCGCCCCGTCTCTTTCTCTCTCTCTCACGTATAATACGCCCGGCGCGAAACAGCGCGCGCGCACACTCACGCACACCTGTTACACACAACACAACGGCTACTTTGTGCTCGCGCACCGCCGCGATCTCAGCGCTGTGTCTCGCGTTCTTTCTTTAGCTACGCGCGAGTGTTTGTGACGGGAGCGCGGATTTGTCACGGTTGAGAGAAGAGCGCATCTTCGCCGCGGCTGTTTCCTTCCCTTTTATGCGCGAACGAGGTGGATGAAGGAGAGGAGGATCGATCGAAGAAGAGAGGGAGGAGGTTGATGGGACTCGGTTTTTAGAACGTGACGCGCGGTTTTGATCGGTAACGAGGCTGCGTGCTGTTGTTGCCGATTCTGCCGAGGTGCATAATCGACGTAAACAGGGGGTTAACGGAGATTGGTGGTATTGATCGTTTCGGGAAGCTTTTAATTCGTTCATGGAAGGAAATTGCGATAGTATAGGGAGAGAAGACGACGGGAAGGCGTGGAAAAATTCGATTTTCATTAACCCAGCACGTAACGATTGGCGAGGAGAATGGCTATGTAAAACCAGTAGTGCAAGGTTATGGTACAGTCGGCCGAGTGGAATCGATTCGCCATTAGAAATTGTAATAAGAATTAGAAACCGATCTTGTCATTTAATAATACGTAACTCTAGTTAGCTAAGGTGAAATGGGAACCGGGAACACGGAAATTTGTTTGCTGAGCGAGCGATCGAAGAGAGATCGGTTTCCTGCTTTGCTCTTTGTTTGCGCTTTGTTCGTCGCGATTGAAAATCTAATGTTTTTAAATAATTTTATATAGTTAGCATTCCTCTAGTAGTATTCAAATATAATGCGTTTGGCGTGATTTCAATGCTAATACACAAGCCGTGCGCGTAGGATGAATCATCGCGGTATCCTGCATCTCATTTTCTTCCTGACACATGACTTGCATCTGTTATTTTTGCTTAGGTTTTAGAGCGTAATTTTGGTTGACAAAGGAAAGAAGTGTTTGTTTCTTGAGAATGCGAAAAGAAAAAAAATGAAACTTTATTCCCATGAAAATGATAAATACTGTATCTAGGCTAATGTCCCTGATGATTGCGTATGCATGTATCTCGATTTTTCTTGAGCGCTCAGTCGATGTAATTAGGTGGAAAAATATGGAATAGTGTAACTTTATCGTTGAGCTTTAATTGGTACGTATGGAATGACATTTTTAAATTTATAAACAAATCATAAAATTAAAAAAAAAGTAATTTTTTTTTATATACAGCAAATATGTTACAAACATTCGAAAGTAACAGTGAAAGAGGATATGAAATAATACGTGACTAGTAGTTATTTTTATACTTAGCTTTTCCTTCGATGCGTGATGAGCAATTTTGTGCAAGAATAACAAACTGCTCGTAATAAAACAAAAATTTAGTAAAGCAGCATGCCGTAATCATTTCCATACGTATATTTTTGCACATTACTATTGGCAAAACTGCAATATTAATATCTTGTTTATTTTGATTAAAGTGTTCTAATTTTTTACGCGATCTTTTTCAATTCATACTTTCAATTTTTTATATATAAACTTTCCTTATTTATTGTATAGTCAGTAAAAATTATGTGGTAAGTATTTGCATGCCCATATATAATAATTGTGAGAAATTTAAAATTACGCGTTCTGAATAAAACATTTTATTAAAGTACCTTGTTATTTATAACATAACATAAACAAGATTACATAAACATCCGTTTTAACTTCATCCAACGATTTTAAACGCGTATCAGAAACTCGATGGAAAATAATAATAGAGATTATCAAGAGGGGAATAAAATTTATTTATTTTGAGTTAAAATAAATATTGGCATTAGAAATTGCTAGTAAACGTTATAGGCATGAAGAGGCATAAGAGTTTCTCAAAAAGTTGGAATAGATTCTACGGAATCTATGTTGGAATAGATGCGAACTTTACGGAAACCAATTTCACAAGACATATAAAATGTACTTGTATTTTATAGGACGCTAGAAAGATATAAGCTTCCGATTGAGTAAAATGGATGTTTTGCATAAATAATATTGAGGAAGTACGAGGATCCCGGAATTTTAACTAGAATTTACAGTTAAAGACGCAAATGCAAATTTACAACACCCTGAGCAACATACGAAAAAAGTGTGTTGCCGCCGGCTCTCTAAACCGAAAACACGGAAGAAAAAAGGTACCTACTAAAATTTAATGAATTCTTACGTTAGATGTCCGCAAACGTAAAAACTACGTCTTAGAAGTATCTAGCATATGGCTATTAAACACGCAATAAAATTGAGCCTATAAAGTCAATTTTGACATAATATTAATTTATAACAATTCACAAAAAAAAAAATATCTTTGCAAAGTAACGAATTCTCGGAATAGGATTGCTTTAATGTTCTCTGTATACGTAATACATGGTTTAAGGAGCCCATATTACCGAATAACGATGACTAAAACTTTTAGAGTAATTGTTGGAAAAACCCCTTAAAAGGTTATCCGACTTCCCAGTAGATGATTACGTAATACTTTTTAAAAAGTAATTATAACTCCTTACTTTTACAGGATCCTGTAAAAGTGAGAGTGTAATAACAAATAAATTTTATGACTTGTCGATAGCATACAGAACAAATAAAATGTGCGAATATATTTAATAATTTCATTACTCGAGGTCAGTTTTTGTATCTATAACCACCATTGTTACAAAACTGAAAACAACATTTCTAATTGACACATTTACGTAAATTGTAAGAAAACGGCAATCGTCAAGTTCGAAAAAAAATTGGGTCTGCGACTGCCAAGAAATCTGAAGAAAAAAAAAATATATTGCGCGAAAACTGGGTTCCCTGTACGAGGAAGCGGAATGCCATTCAAGTTTACAAATTTACGGGGAAAAATACATTTGCACTTATGAAAGTAGAAAATTGCCAGATCCTACAGCCAGATATGCCGCGGCAGTTCCACGTAAATTCGCCGGCGTTTTTAACGTCGTCTCTCTTTTTGTCTTCACCTCCGATTAAGAAGAAACGATAATCGCTTAATTTTTTATCCTCAACTCCACAGCAAAATATGTTAACGCAAGTGAGGAGTTGTTTTTCCATCGTCGCAGTACCTTCACTGCAAATGAAAAGGAATAAAAGGATAGTAAAACTTTATATCGCAATACACGCATACAGTTCTCACATTTCCACTCGCCGCGTGCGCGCGCGCTCTTCTCCCGTATATATTTCTTCCCGATTTTATAGACCCGTTCGACGATCTTATACACGTTGTTTATTTTTTTTTCTCTTGCTCTTTTTTCATCGAATAATTTCTTTTCACATCATATCCACGCGCTGAGAAATACCTTTACCGAGCTCCCACGCACACGCGAAACCGATAAAGCATCTCTTGGTTTATAACCCAGGGCTGCCTCTCGCGCATGCCTGTTACGTGAAAATCCTTCGCGGTGAATTTTATCAATATCTTTTACGCATCTGCTGCTACGTATCTATACAAGTATATATGTATACATACGCACACAAACACACGGTGAAAGTTCAGCAGCCTCTGTACTCGGAGAGTCCATTTACATAAGAATGCATAATCCACGATAATTAATACGCGAAGCGTACGCGCACACGTGTACGGACGCTTTTCGCAACGCATATAAATACACAACGCGCGCGGCAATGACTCTGCGCGCGCTCGATGCAAGCGAGCGGGACGCTCGCTAATTGCCGCTGACAAATAGTCCGCGGGATTTGAGGTTCTTAGGATCGGTGACGCATGAAAGCGTTTTTCCCTTGCGACATCCAAATTGTCTCGGAGGATTAGTGGTTGCGAGTGTGCGCGCATGCGGGCTATAGGGGACAAAAGTAACAGCAGCAACGAGCAAAAGCATCCCGAAAATTTCAGGCATCTTTCGTAGTTGGCACGGGTCAAGGATCCTGGAGGTTAGCTGTTTCTCATAGCCGAATGTGCACATAAGTCACGGTGGTGACACGCTCAATATTTCTTTTTGTCACCAGTTGTGTGTGGGGGGAGCAAAAACAACGAGAGTATGCAGCCGTGCTTTATGTACCTGGCAAATGGTGCGCTCAGTGTGGTGAGCATTAAAAAATTCCAGTTATTTCGTGGAAAGCGTTTTGCGGGCGGTTTTGGCGTGGGGAGGAATTCGGAGCATCTTAATTCTAGTGGGGCAAATCTAACGTGTGTCAAACGTTGTCATTTGAGCGCGGTGACATTTCTGTACAATTTCGTTTCGTTGCGCTGCTAAGCGCGTGCCTCGAAACTTTTATGAGTCGTGCCGTAGGCTTTATTTTACACCTCACAAATGTTATCGTAAACATCGTAGCTGCCTTAATTAGCGTTAAACTAGTATAAATATAGGGTCTTTGGGCCAACAGGTCCTGGACTTACCAGTTTATTTCACAGCTGCTTATATTTAATTGCCCATATTTTTTGTTAGCGCCGTAAACTCGTTACCATTGAAATTTTGCAGAATTTTAATTGCGGTTAGTTTTTATTGTGCAGCAGCGGTGGGTCAAATAAAAGAATTTGTTTAATTGCATGCAAAATCTCGGATTGCAAAAAGTCAGGGCAAATACAAGAAACGCTTTTGAGCAAATGCCGTTGAACTCCTTTTGCCGTTTACTGACGTCAATTACATCAGTAATTGTGCCCTAAGGGTACTAGCGAATGGGAAAAAGGGAATATAACACGCGGGTGATACACTTCATAGGCAGGTGTGTGAGAAGTGATTTTCATTCAAGCAAAATTTGCCGTAATCAGACGTTTTCCCTGCATTCAGTGGGGCAAAAGCCTACAATCTTTATCGCCTACGATATATATCTGAGCCAGTAAAAATTTATGTTTCTTGGCTGAAATAGAACGTTTCTCCTGTTGCTATAGCATTCTTGAAACGGAAGACATAAAAAATCCAAGCACTTAAATTGATTTTGAGCTTTTCGTCGTTAAATATCGCTGCCTATTTTTTTAACGAAGTAAAAAAAAAGGTGAACAATAATTGGAAAAAACTCGATTCTGTTCTAATGTTGCACTTAAAACTATTACAAAAAGAGAGCTATTCACTTTAATCATTGCGAATAAGATTCTATGACATCAAACCGCGCAAATAACTTCCATAATACGTAGGTCTAGAAACGATTATGATATATTTCTCATTACTTACTGACGTCAGTGTAACGATGCATCGATTACAATGCGTTTCTTTTCCACGTATTCATTTGCATCACTTTTTCAATTTAGATAATAATCATGATTTTTTTCATTCTTCGCGATATAAAGTGCGTAATACTTTGTTTCGTACGATATACCTCCAACGTTAATAAATAGAATTAATTTTAACATTAACTAGATTGAAATCTCGACATTATATTAGCTGCAGCAAAGAATCGGTTCAAATTCAAAGACTTCCCCGTGAATGACGCAATTGATAAAAAATCCCGGTATACACACCATTATTATCATAATGCAACAATTCTATCTGCAATCATTATCAACTCTATACCCCAAGTTGCGCGAAATTCCACCATCATCGCGAACTATTCCCGCCTCATCGATAACAGAATTTTTCAGCGACTGCCTCTCCATCATCACAATCGAATCGAAAACAGCGATCGTCGAGGCCGTCATTAGCGTGTGCGCGCGCTCGAGACAAAGTTGCGATTCACCGTTACGGTGAATTTCGCGCGCACGCGGAGAGGGATAAAAAAGGGGACACGGTCCTCTCACACACTAGCATCATCAATTAAAGGGGAGCACACGAGCGAGAGCGAAAACACGTACATTAATAGAATGACACGAGCGAATGCCCATCATCATCATCTCGGACAGCGTGCAGGCGAGCGAAAGGAGTGTGTGTATAATGACGGCGAGGCCGCGCGAGCACGATTCGATGCCCTCGCGGTCGACTTTGATTTTACGCCGGTAGTTAGTTTTTTTAAGGGTAGAGAACATCATGATATATGGTATAGTGGTTTGAAAATTAGTGTAAAATGAAGAACAGTATTATAGAAGAAACCAAAGTAAAAGAAGTTTACTTCCGAAGATTTGTTACGAAGTTTGCCTCCGCAGTTTACCTCCAAAGTGTTCCTCCGAATTTTCTTCCGAAGTTCACCTTCGAAGTTTTCTTCCGAAGTTTTGTTCTAAAGTTTACTTCCGCAGTTTTCTTCCGAAGTTTATGGCCGAAGTTTTCTTCCGAAGTTTATACCCGTAGTTTACCTCCGCAGTTTTGTTCCAAAGTTTACTTCCGCAGTTTTCTTCTGAAGTTTATGGCCGAAGTTTTCTTCCGAAGTTTATCCCCGCCGTTTATGTCCGAAGTTTTCTTCCGCAGTTTACCTCCGCCGTTTACCGCCGAAGTTTTCTTCCGAGGATTACGTCAGAAGTTTACCTCGGAAGTTTACCTCTGCAGTTTAATTCTGAGGTTACCTCTGAAGTTTACCTCCGAAGTTTGCCTCCGCAGTTTATGTCTGAAGTTTTCTTCTCAGGTTTATCTTCGAAGTTTTCTTCCGAAGTTTACCTCCGCAGTTTACTTCCGAAGTTTTGTTCCAAAGTTTACCTGCGAAGTTTACCTCCGAAGTTTCCTTCCAAAGTTGACCTCCACAGTTTACTTCCGCAGTTTACTTCCGAAGTTTTCTTCCGGGGTTTACCTCCGAAGTTTTCTTCCGAAGTTTATTTCCGCTGTTTACTGATAAGAATTTTTCCATCGGTCTTACAGTCTTATAAATTCAATTAATCAATATTAATGGCAATCAGATTGCCCTTGTTTATAATC
>JAPYZP010004472.1:0-10216 GCA_030522985.1 Torymus sinensis
CGGAAACGAGGACACAATTTCAACTGCAGGTGTATTTCCCGCAAAAGAAGGCGGCTTTTTCATAAATCTGCTGCTGTCTTTTGTGTCTTTGAAAATAGTCATACTCATGTTTTGCGGGATGGGCTGAATAGGAGTCTTTTCAAATGTTACAATGAGCATGTCAAAAGATATTCATATATTCATTTAAACTAAAAGAAAACCTACATCTTATTAAAAAAGTTCGTTACACATAATTCGTTTAATCGATCTTACGCATTACGCATACATCACTTTTGCCGCATATCGGTATACTTTTACTACCGTGCACACACGGCCTTAGCCAAAAATTACATACTCCTCCGCTGCTTTGCATAACTCTCGTTTGCGCTCCGCTTTAAAACTTTTCATTGTATTTCCTTCCTCTCTTCCCTCTCTTACACACACTACACGTATACACACACAAAGCAGCTCCACGAAAGAGATCTCGTTATGCGCACCGGCCGATAGAAATCTTGGCCTTTTTTCCTCCCCCCGCTCCCCTCTTTTTGCAGCTCCAAAACAATCGTCTCATACGCGTGTATATGCATGCGCGAGTGCGCGCGCGGCGTCGGCGTTTGAATTTTAAAGCTGCCGCGAGCTACCACCGCCGTCGGAGTGTATTTTCGCCGTGCGTTATTATCGCGAGCGCGCCTTCGATCTTGTTCTCTCTCGGCCGGCATTACCTTTGCGCGCGCGCACGCGTACGTGTAACGCGAGGCGCGCTCGCGTATTATATGCGTTCGCGCGCGAACGTAGAATTTTAATGACGCCGCACGCGCGCGAGTATAAGGAAGGGAAGAGTACGAGCTCGCCTTTTCTCGCAAAGTAAGGGGGAGGGAGGGAGGAAGAGTGGAGTACTTGAATTTTTATGCGGGGCGATTCTCTCTCGCGCTGCATGCTCTCGTTCGGCCGAGCGCGCACTGCAAGCGCGCGGTTATTGAATTTTGCGCGAGCCGGCCGGAGGGGGTATTTTGTGTATGTGCAGAGAGAAGAGAGTTGTAGCTTTTAGAGAGAGAGAAGGTACTCGAAAGTGAAGTCGGATTCGAGTGGATTTTCCCGATGCACGCGATCGGAACGATGGGGCGTTAGTGCGCGAGTGGTGGAGCTTTCTGGGTGAGTCGAAAGAGAGTGCGGGAGAGAGGAGAGTTGCAGATCGAAGGCTGACGCGTTAGCGAAATGCTACGACCGAGTGTGCGATATTATTATTATCCCTTGGTTCGCGATTTTATATTTTTCACGTTATTTTATGTTATCGTGGAATTTCGTTGTAGTATAACCAGGAAGTACTTTTAGTATTTTTTTGATAATTTATTTTAACACGGTTGCAGAAATTATACTTTTAGGTCTCCGAAAAAATTCACACTCCATAGATAAAAATAACGTAGGAATTTTCCTAAAAAGGAAAAAAATACTTTTTTCATGAACAATTTGCGACAGGCTATATAAAGGTTGAAGTAAAATTTAATTTTCGTAATAGATTATTAATTCAAAGTCCTGTTAATAATAAAAGTTTGATTAAGCTTTAAAAATATTAACTTCTGCATATAAAAAGCTGTACAGGAACAAAACCCCAGTAATTAAAAACGTCAAGAAACATGAATATTTGAGAGGCAATCAGACTCTCGGCATTTCGCAAAAATACCTATCTACTATAATATTTTACACGCGGATGAAATTTACAATAGCAGGCAAGCTGTAACATAAACCTAATGATGAATTCTTGAACAGCAGGCACATATATATTTCCAGAACGAGCGTTATTTCGAAATTACGATCATAAAATATTTGCATAGGTATAAGGTTCGAGAATCCAGATTCACAGAAAAGCACTCGTCCTTTATTGAAAACCCGAGCTATATAGCAAAGTCTTCTAAACCATTATCCCCTTTAAAAACCTTAAATTGGACAGAAAAATTACAGCGACTCGCATTCCGCGAGCCGCATAGCTCCGAAAAAAAGGGGAGAGCCGCGCGCTGGCATCAGAGACAGCGGTAAGGAAGACCAGGGAAAAATACTCCGGCATAAACACAACGAAACGGGCCGTGGAGGGGCCGGAAAAACTCCAGTGGCGCGGCCTATGTATAAGGAAAAACGAGGAGACCGAGAGTCAGGAAGCGTCCAGCAGTAGTGTAGCCAGCCTCGCGACCACTGGGCGAAATTATTTCGCGAGTTCTCGCTTTCCGCTTCTCTGCATGTATGTGTGCATGCCCGTACATGCGCGTGTACTCCTTCCTCTCCCTTTTTCTCGTAGCCGCGCGCCGCGGCATAACGCGCCTCTCGTTACGTTATTACGGCGGGAAAATTGTTCCGCGAACGCGCGGAGAGGGCAAACCGCGCGCAAGCGGCGAGCGAATTTTAATCTGCGCGCGCGCGCGATCATCTGCGGCCGATTTCCGGGAACGCGAGAGGAGGGTAGCAGCAGCCGCCGCCGCCGCGCGGAGAGCGCAAGTGTTTAGCCACTTTTTCAGAGCTAACGAGAAATGGATATTGTTATTTACCGGGGTTTAAGTTGTTGGGGAAGATTAGAGAGCTTTCCGCGGCTTTGTTTTTTCGTGGTCGCGCGTGCAGATGCACGTATAGGTCGAGGAACTGTTTCAATGGCTTTTTGCTTTTACTTTTTTGAGATTCCTCTCATGCGGTAATTTTCCTAACGCTGCTGAGTTTAAATTGTTGCAAGTTGGGTATTTATTAATAGTTGGAAAATATTTCTTTTTTACTAAAGGTTTAAAGTAAAAGTTCATTTAAATTGTAAGAAAAATACCAATAAGCATGCAATTTTAAAATATTCGTATAATTATTCATTATAAAGCATAAGGCCGAGACAATTTCAAAATAGCGATTGGTTTATTGGAAAGTCGTTCATAATTTATTCCGAAGTTGTTCAATATGTTACAACAATAACTTATGTCAATAAAATTTCCCAGATATAGACAAATACCCAAATCTAACGATGATGAATGAAGCTAAGTCAAGTGGAAAACCATCATCTATAAAACAGCTCCCTGATTAAACGACCAAAAAAGCCTTGCAATCAACGTCCGTAAAACAGCCCTCTAATCGGTCAAATCACGCGCGCGCGAACTATCCGCACACACGTAAACCGCAGCTAACGCTCTCTCGTGCGCTACTAATTACAGCTCCTCTGCTCCCTGCTCCATAGCGCACATACAACGCATCTTGCGCTGTACCACCTCAAATAATAAAAGCCGAGGGGGGGAAAGGAGGTAGGAGAGCCGATAACGAGCGCTCCTGCGCGCGATATGTGTGCCGCGCTGCAGCACACACGCACTCTTCTCGAAGATATAAAGAAGAGCAGGCGCCGCGGAAAACGAGAGGCGAGCTCGCGCGCGTGGACATAAAGCTCCTCGTAAAAGTCCGCCATCATTCAATTAGCAATTAGCGATTTTACGGCGAGAAGCGCGTCATAACGGCGGCGTATACCTATACTCTCACACACACACACTATAAAAGGGGGGCAGAAAGCAGAGTACCTATACGCGCAGGGCGAATGAAGAGGTTCTCTCTCTTTCTCTCTCGCCTGTGCGGCGTAAAAAGGGCAGTTATATCACTCCATAACTCCGCTGATGAGGATTACAAAGTGAAGGCGCGCGCGGCCTTGCTTTTATATCTGCGTGTATGTATATACGAGGCCGGCGGGGGGATGGAGCATCAGTAGCGGCATGAAGAGTGAAAGAAGAAACGAGAGGAGAGCGCGCGCATCCTGCTGCTGTCTCGATTGCAAAGCCGAATGAATGGAGAGAGCGAGAGAGAGCCGCCTCGCGGCTGCCGAGGTTACGCGCCCGCTGCACGCGTATTTATTTATGCGCGTGCGAGTGTGTGTGTGTGTGTGGGTACGCATGATGCGCGGGTTTCGAGTTACCATTTAAAACCGGGCGCGCTTAAGTAAGTTATTAAGATCGTAATCTTACACGGCGCCCGCGCGAGGGTGGGAGAGGAGAACAGCAGCAGCAGCGGAGAAGAGGAGATGTATGTGGGTATAAGGAGTCGCGATTAGGCTAAGTTGTTGCCGGATTGTCGCGGTGAATCACCTTCGCTCGCTTCTTTTTACCCGCACGCTGCAGCAGGTTGTGTGTGTGTGTGTGTGTGTGTGTGTGTACGCGTGGATTCCTTTGCACGGAAGGAGCTCTGGAGTTTTAGATGGGAATTAAGATCGCCGAATCTTCCTTCTCTGCGCGCGCAGGCGCTGAGTTTGTTTATTTTAACCATGCTAATGAATTCGCGCGGTAATTGAAATGAGAGCTTTTTTTTCACGGATCTAATTAAGATATATGTATACGTGCGCGGCTTGAAAATTGTTTCTTTACTCTGTTGCGTGGCGATGAGTTTGGGTTGAAGAAACAATCTGATCATGCGTTTGAATAAATTTGTCGGGTGTATTGTGATGGGAGAAGTGGAAGTCGCTTTTTAAAGTAATATATAATTGACTTGTTTTATTTAAATAGAGAATATAAATGGATTTAATTTCCTGTCACGGATGAAACATTTTTTTTTAATCAAGTTTATAATGTTGATTGGCGTCAAATATGAAGTCACGTCAAGATAACTTATTTTGTATTATAAAGTAGTTTTCAACTCGTTGAAATGACTCGTCGTCAAAGCCATTAAAGCCTCACTAACGAATTATTCATTATATATAGCGATGTCTTTCATTCAGATAAAATCAGATGACGAAATAACGGTTTATACTTCTATCTTTTAAAAGGATACTGCAAGCAAATCAAAGACATCTATATACTGTTAATGTATTGTCGTGAGCTCACTTTTTAAGAGATGAAATTCCGAGAAATACAAATGTTTCATGGTATAAGGAAAACGAAAAATAAACAGTTAAGCTCTTTATAAAAAAGCTTTTAGTTCATATCGTGAAACTCGACGTTTTAACCGTTATTTACAAATATATTTACTATTTTTAACAATACTATATGAACTGGATGAAATAATTCATGAGTGTTAAAATATTGTACAGTACGAAGGATTTTCCTCGAATCAGAGATATACATTAGGAAAAATGAATTTTTGAAATTCCAAATGGAACATTTCTTTGTTTTAAAATAAATGATCCCTATTTATAAATATTAAAGCTTTCCCAGTAACCTTCGTTTGATAAGTCGCTTATAAATTGAAAATTCAAGCATATATATATATATATTAAAATTCTATTAAAAGATTATTCAATAGCGTTGAAATTTACGTTAGCGACCGATATCATTTCACTCGCACTTACAGGCCACATTATTCGAAGATAACTGTCATTTTGCGTTCAATAAAACTATCTATAATTGGATTCCAACCTACATTAAAGTTCGCTAATAAATCCCCAACCGCCGCAGCGCCAACCAAAACGGAATCATCGACTTTTTTCCCCACCGCGCCATTATCAGCAACCCGAAGACTCTATATATACGTATATACCCACGCTTCCGCCGAGCGCGCGACATTATCATCGGCTGCGCGCGCATAAAACACATCGCGCCGCGCGTAAAAAACGTTCGCGCGCGTCCCAGTTCCGGCGGCTGCACTCTTTCACCGGCTCGAGCGCGCGCGCATTATCGGCGAAATAATTCGCGGAGAGGCCGCGGGGGCCGCGCGATCGCTATATCCCCCTTCGACACGCCTAACGCGATAACGATAACACGCTCGCAGCCCCGCTCGTTTGTCACGAAGTTAATATCGCGCTTTTGTATTTATATATCCGGCGGTCGCGCGGTGCCGTACATATCGGGGTGTATGTATTGTATAGGTCGGGTTGGTCCTGTGGTTATGTGCGAAATGAATTTTTGGGGTTGGGAGCGGAATTAAAAAATTTCATTACTCGTGTAAAGTGTATTGTTGAGTGAATTTTTATACGAATAACATTACTTTTTATAATTAAAAAAAGGAAATGTTTAATGATATGAACTATTCATTAAACGACGTAAAATGGCATTTTATTGTCAATAGAGGAAATAATGAAGAGAACAAAAAATTATTGTTACCTTTAATATATAACTGAAAAACTGTATGAAGAGTTATAAAATATACGTTATTTCATTTATTTATGAACAAAAAAGAGAAGAATTATAAATAAAAAATAAAAATATACTTTATTAAAAATTACGATTTATTATCTAGTTAAACTGACACATATCACAAAGTAAACTTCAAAGACAAAAGAAAGATTGATTAAATCGATAAAAAAAGCACCGACACGTTTTAATTTTTTTAATCACCTGAATGTATAATTTTCTCTTTACATTGACAATTTAACATGAAAAAGCAATAAAAGGGAACGTAAACACGGTTCTTTATTTATTTTAGAAAAAATGTTTTTTAATGGCTGCGTGGAATTTTATCGGAGATTAATAGTGCGATTTTTTAAAATTTAAACTGCATCTCTCTTCCAGTTTTTTTCATACTATTAAGCAGCTTAAATTGTTGTCAAAGAAAACACGTAATACCCAGTATCACCTACGGCCGCGCATGCAATTGCGATTTCAGAGCGCTATTTTCGCGTTCATTTAAAGCGTTTTATATATAGGAACCATTATTGGGTTCGTTTTATTAAAGCGCTGCACCGAGAAAGTAATTGAAAAAAAGGCAATTAAGGTCAAGCGCTGATCTGTGAATATACAGTTAACAGTCCTTAGCGTGTCTGTAAAGTTTTTTCATCGCGAGTTCGCTTATTAAACTCATCTACAATCCCTCATTTTCACTTAACAATCATTTTGCTCGTTCATTTGCCTCAATTTTGCAGAAATGTGTTCGCAGTTGCCTTAATTTTGTTTCCAATTTTGCTGTCGGGTTACATTTACTCGCGAGGAAATTCATCGACAATGCTTTTCGGTGGCAAATTTTTCGTTTCAATTAAACGGCTTTTATTTATAAAATTTGTTGTTTCGTCCAAATTTAAGGCAAAAGGATTTTTTTTCACGATTCATTTCACACGAGTGACTAGTAATCCAAGCGAATACACATTCCAAGCACAGATTTGTTAACAATCATCATTGAATATACAAACTATGACATAACTCAAATCAACAGAAAGACACCGAATTTTATTACACACACAGTTAATTAAAGCTCTTGGCTGCGCAGCTCTGAAAAAGAATTTCCATTTGACATTCTCCCCTCGCTTTTTCAATAAATTCGCCGAGACGCGACGGAACGAAAACGCACTCGCCTATATTTTTAGCTCGGTGAATTTTCCACGGCCTCGCGAAACACTCTCGCCTATAATAGAATTAAAAAACCGATCCGATTATCGGCGAGCCGCTCGCCTCGCACCCGCAGTTATTTTTATACATTTTATTTTTTTGTTCGCCCACCTCGGGCAAGCTTTTTTCGGCGTTCGCGTTTATCGCCACTATGACGATTATTAGGACACGCGAGCTTTCTATCATTGACGCATGCGAACCGAAACCCGGCCCCGCTCTACGCGATCGATTTGTACCGTCATTGTTTGTGTAAGGCGATTATTTATCGGTTGATCGCGCGCGAGTGGCGGCGCGGTGGTTTATAAATACCCGGCTGTGCGCGCGGTTTCCAGGCTCGCCCCTGTTAATGAAAGAGAGAAAAAAAAGCAAATGTGGCTTGGTGATTTAAAGATTAGCTATGTTGCCGTGCAATATAGCGTTGTGGCAGGTGATGTTTGAACTAAATAGCGGCTAAATGCTTTATTGAAGGGTAAATTTATCATCGCAGTATTGAACGTTCAACATTTTTCTAAATCTACGTTTTAGTTTGAAAAGAATAGTGGTTTTCTATTGAAGTTTATAGATATTTTATTCAAAACGAATAATGTTTTAAAAATCACACAAACATGCGCCACTTCCCAAAAAAAAATTTCCAAAGCTTCAACAAAAAAAGTCATATTTCACCATCAAAATCTCAGATGATCTCATTCAAATGCGCACATATATTATATAACCACCGAATGCTTTCCAGTAGCCGCACGATGCGAAGACGCGTCTGATTCGCTCTCACGAAATCCGCGATACTTGCGTTTGATTTACTCAGTGCAATTGGCCCCGATAACGCACGCTCGACGATAGGTAATACAACCAGCGCGTATATATACGTGCATCGTATAACCGCATCCTAAAAATCTATATATCGCGCGCTCACGCAGACGACGACTATACGACGGCGGCGGTGGTAGCTAAATAAATTCGAGCTCACGCTGTAATGGCCGGATTACGTACGTAAATATAGATTACCGGGAGATATATCGAAACAGGCGCGTATAACAAGCTCCGCGTGTAAGTGCATTTTTTCGGCTGCTGCTGCTGCGGCGGCGGTATAGCAGTCGCGTTATTATACCGGGGGAGAGAGCGCATCGACGCCGTCGTAAATCTTGTATAGGGACGGTGCGGAATATAATAAGTCGGTGTATCGCGGGAGTCGCTCTCGTATATAGCGAGAGGTGTTGCAGCCATCGCTGGGACAATGCTTTGTTGTTTTCGCCCTCTCCGCGCGCGTGTGTGCAGGGTTATGCCGAGCGCTTATGGGTTGCGCTGCTGCTGCTGCTGCCGCTGACGGAGAGATAAAAGTTCGAACGGTTTTCATGGCTGCGGGCGGCTCTGTTCGGTGCGTTGTGTAAGAGGATTCGATGTAAAAATTGAATTTCAGATGCGGGATATTTCGAAAAGTTTACATAACAGAGATATAGTTTCGGAGGGAAAATGCTTTTAAAAAAAACGAAAAAATATTATTTTTACGCTTATTCCACATCTCTTGATACGCTTATAGATAAATTTGATAAAGTTCCAACAAAATTTAACCACTCGAATTTATTGAATTTTGCAACTAGAAAAAAAGATTCATCTATTGCATTCCGAAAAACATTCGCGGTGTGAGTTATAGTATTTATAAAAAGAAAAACAATACACCGACAAAATCTTCTCACAGATATATACACTCAGCTTACTTCGCAACGAGAAAGACAATCGTCACTTCGAAATCGCTCTGTCTCACCGTTTAAAAGATATCTTGACGGACACTCACCTATAAACCGTTTTCCAGCAAAAGCATTCTCTATCGCTCTTGCGCGTACCTTTATATACACATACCCACACACACACGCTCCTACCGGGCATTGTAATAAGCTGCACGGTGACGACGACACGGTAGCTCGACTCGCAAAGTGTACAACTATACGATCTCTTTCGCTCTCTTTAGACGGCGCGAAAGCGCGAAACAATGGCTATTTTCGCCTTATACTTACATACGTCCGCGAGTGTGCGCGCGCGCGAAGGAGATAAAACTCGTCTCTCTCTCTCCCTCGCCACTTCCATTAGCCAAGACAAGACGCATTGTGCGCCCGCGCTCGCGTCTGGGACGGGAAAAAAGACGACAAGCGCGCCGAGGAAGAGAGAAAGAGCGGGAGAGGAGAGAGAGGGAGAGAAGAGCTGCCGTTGCCGTTATCCGGAAACGTCAGCCCGAGAGGGAGAGGGAGAGCGCAGAGCTTCTCGGGCGACACTTTCGTCCGTCGATATTCAATTTCCTCCCGTCAAGATGCAAATATGTCTCGCACTCCTCCTCCTCATCCCCCTACGAGCGAGCGCACACTTAGCACTGTGTCGAGCACTTACGTATACGTGTATGTACGTGTGCACGTGAATGTCGGTCATCTCGCGTTACCACTGGTACGCACACACATATACGAGTGCCACCGAGCGATTTTGTTAATTTTGCGTTATGAGCCGCGGCGGAGAGTTGCGCGCGCTTTGCATATATGGAAATGACGCGAGAAATAAATTGAAATTTCGAAACGCGCCGCGCGATCGGTATATGTGTGTATTTTCCGTTTATTAAAATAGTTGTCAGAATTTCGACGAGAGAGGGAGCGAGCCAACCGAACGGCGCTTTAAATATATCGTTTATGAACGTTTTAACGGATTATTAATGAGACTATGCCGGATAGCGCGCGTTTATTATTTTAATACTCCATAAGTTCGAGATGCGTTATCAGCGCGGTCGCGCGCGCGGTTTTATTCGGATAAAACGTAAACGCGCGCGCGCGGCCACCGCCACGAGTATATGTAGGCGATAAAGCTTGATTAATCGTGCACGCGAATAAATTGCGATTAATTATTATAAATTTGTCGCGCGAAAGTGCAAAACGGTGGAATGTTTTATTATTAAGTATAGGAATTTCATCGGCGCGCTTTATATTTACCGTTTTGCAGCTCTGCATGCA
>JAPYZP010004473.1:0-20732 GCA_030522985.1 Torymus sinensis
AAAAAAAAACGACGAGAGGGGAAGTTAAGTCGAGTAATGAAAGATAGGTATAAAGTTCGCGGTAATAGGAAAAGGAGAAGTAGGGTGGGGGGGGGGGGAGGGGCACGCGTTGATAAAAACACATAAGGGAGAAGGAGGAAGCGAGGGAGTGAGAAAGAGAGGTGGGGAAGCGGAAAAACGCGAATACGGCCCGAGAAGAGTATTCTCTAGCTCGAGGGCCTTTCTACACCTCTCTCTTTCTCCCTCTTCTCCCCGATGAAATGACAGAACGTGAAAATCGGATTCACACCGTTATCCGCCGACAACTCGCCATTATCCGGGCAGCACTCTCCATCGGAACTGCCAATCTCCGTTACGCTCCTCACCTGGCGCTCGCTAAAAAGCACCTCGTCCTTCGTCCGTCATCGCTCAGAGGCTCTCTCGCGCAGCAGCCTATTTGCATATGAATTCGACCTACGCGAATTTCAGTCATCTCGGGCTGACAGAGGGAGAGAGAGAGAGAGAGAGTATGTGAGAGAGAGAGAGAAGCAGACAGACAGACACTGACGTTGTTACTGACCGCGGCGGTGCATGGAAGAAACGCGAGGAATTTGAAATTCGAAATACGACGTGGAGCGGTGGCTTGGATATATTATTGCAGCGCGATGCGTGCTGGTGGGGTTTTTTTTTCTCTTCTGTGTGGAAGCCGCGAGGGAAAGAGACGTGATGGAACTCGACGATGGTCAGTGGTAAAGGCGATGCAGAGGTAATAGATATAGAAGTCACCGCGCGGTGTGTCGATGCGTTCTTTTATGATTTATAATGGGCATTTTCAAATGATGGACATAAATAATTCGGACGTCTTTATGATTTTGGAAATGCATGCTGCTTCAATGGACGCTGATCGTATATATTTATGCTAGAATGGATTAAATGCATTAGCAAAGTTGCATCGAGCTACGTAACGATTATGCGGCTACGCGACTTTGACGGGTTACATATATGCGCTGGCACGGGCATTGAATCACGTTGGAATATGCATTCCCTGTCCAATTCAGCTTGCCAGCTACGCATTATCAAAAGAAAATTAGCGACATACTGCGCTCTCTCTCTCTCTCGCTCTCCTAATAGTCAGAGCGTAACGTGCCGCATGCCTCAGTCTAATTTAAATTAAAAATACTAAAAGCCCGCATAATACAACCATCGTCAAATTTTCGTTAAACGTCGCAGAAAATTAACGTTAAAATGTTGGACGGACAATTTGCGTTTTGTTTAATTGATATTACATAATATACGTATATCACGACGCTAGAGCGCTGACATTATTTTTAATATATATCAAAGTTAATTTAGAATTCGCGCTCGCACGCGCGCGCCCGGAAACGCGATATAAAGTTTCATCGAATAATTTCAATTACCTCGTTAAAAGTGAACTGTGCAGATCCCCCACTTCTATATGCCACTGCGTTTCAAACTGTTGGCCGGCGAAGTTTTTGGAGTTGTTGAAAAACTTTTAAAATAACGAAATTTTAATATGGTAATTTTAATTTACCGACTTTTCCGTCAGTAACTTGATCCACCACATCTATTTTCACATTCTTGATATTCGGTCTTCGATAGACTCAAATGCTCGCGTTATGCCATGGCATAATAATGCAAGAAACGGGATGTCAGTTATTATGGAGATAAATATGAATATAAATAGTATTCCAATAATAAACTTGTGTTGGTTACTTGGATCCGTAATCACTTAAAGCTTCACTTTACGCATACTATACGTAAAATTCAATTTTACATACTCAAACGATATATATCGACGTACTTTACGTATACTATGAAGAAATAGTACATTATGTGACAACGGAGTAAAGACGCAGATTATTCCCGCGGGATAGTTCACTGACCTGATCGAGAAGGGAATGATCCACTTTACTCCCTTGTTACATATAGTACTTTATTCCCATCTCCATTGTGGCCACTTTATAGATTTGAAAAGTTATTTTGTATTTATGTGTTATAATATTCTTAGTTTTAAGCAAATTCACTATAAACATAAAAATTGAGACGATGTTACTGTATTCTTAACATGCGGGAAATAAAGTACTTTACATCCCGCAAAATGTGGGACATAGAGTACTTTACGTCCCGCAACATGCGAAAGTATAGTAAAAGCGGGAATCAAACGCTACTTTTGTCACGTTTTTTAAGTGTATAAAGTGGCCATTATAGTGGAGATGGGAGTAAAGTACACATTTATTAGCCATTAGTTTTTTCTCGACGTTCTATGCTGTTTCCTATTATTACTATAATATATTATTATAATTCAAATTTTCCATTATAATTTTGTTAAATTTCGATCTTAATACTCTGCGATATGAAGGGGTCAACATTATCTCTCTTAAATAATTCAAATTTCACCCATAAAACGCAAAATACTCAATAGGAAAAACAGAACTCAATCCAAGTAGTCTATGCAGGCAGTTAATTGATTCCCATTTCACTTACCATAACCTTAAGTATGCGCTTTATATGTATTATGTATCTCAAATTTTAATTCTAGCTCTAATTCTCGCACAGCCTTATCATGCTAACGAATTTAAGAAAATTCCAGCGATACGCACGAGGACGTATTTAACGACACGCTTACTCCTTTATCTCTTTACCCTCTCGCGCCTCAACTAATGTTATCATCTCACCGCTTTTGCGCGCTGCAATCAAATTATATAACAATAAGGCTCAAATTACCGCGCAATTTGGTGGAGGGGCGCGCGTTTGTGGATGGTGGTACATGCAAAAAGGCCGAAAATTTCTAATTAACTTTTCGACGGCGCAGTCGCCGAGGTGGGAGGGGGGGGGGGGGGGGTACGACATCGGGTAAGAATGGTTGGAGTATGAGGGTGGGGAGACGAAAAGCTCCTTCTCCTTCGACGGCGTACAATATTAATTCCACTAATTACGAAAATATTGGCGGCATTCCATGATTTCGTTCGAATTCGCGGTAGGTATGAGGATGAAGGGGGGGGGGCGAGAATTCCCTTCAGCGCGTAGTGCGCGAAATGTGATGAAGTTGAATTAGGTGACTGCGCGACTTCTGGGGCGACAAATTGCTGTCGCTATTATCGTTATCGAAAGCTCGCTTATTAAGAAAGCGAGAGAAAGAGGAAAAGTCTCGAGGTAAAATCTAGAAAGTGCGAAGGTCGCGCTTGAAAAATATTCGCTTAATGCAGGTGAAAACACTCCTGAATTATTGATTGCCGCGGGGACGAATTCGCGCATGCAATCGCGGCTCGATTAGCGCCTCCTCGAGAGAGAAAGAGAGAAAGAGAGACAGAGAGAGAGAGACAGAGAGAGAGAGAGAGAGAGAGAGAGAGAGAGGTTAGCTCGCGTTTAATTAAAACGGGTGCAAGGTTGGAGGGTGTATTTTTAAACTGTACGTCTAATATTCTCGTGGTTTGGAGGTCGAATTGTCCATTGACTATTGGGTTGGTTTACGAGCGAATTTTTTGGATGGGTGAAACATATATGATATTCTTAAGTCCTATAGAACGAAATATAACATTTATTTAGTGGAGATAATCGACAGTCAATGATAATTAATCAGTATTTCATTAAGTATTTCGATATCAATTATACTGCAGAACAATTATGTGGTTATACACCCAGTTCAAACAATAATATTGTTTCTATTTACCTATTCATCGATTCTATAATGAACAAGTGCTCGCTTACGGTGGAATAAATACACATAATGTATTTTGACCGAATAAATATTTACAATATGAAATCGCGATTTGGCTCTATATATTTTTATCGCCCAAAACACACACCATCGCTGGGGAAAAAAAATATTATTGACAGTATCGATATAAATTAGCCGAAAAAATACACAGCTGCGACGACGAGGAAAAAAGTGAGAAATGGAGTTCGGGGGGCGCACGGGGAAACATGTACATACATATATATATAGAAGAGCCAAGAGAGGGACACAGGAGCGGTTTGCTTTCGAAATTGATGGGCCATCCTCGCATCGTTGAATTCGAAGTCAAGTTGATGGACCGAGCCGCGATAAAGTTACGACAGACTGATCCGGGCCCCGACAGTAGCCGGACTGAATACAAATTTTCCACGATGACTGATGTCGGCGAGTTTCCACTTCGTTCCCTCTCGCGCCCTTATCTGAACCTACTACCATCACTACCACCACCACCACCATTCCCGCAGCCCCGAGAGCGCAATATTCCGGTTTAACGAAGGTCCTTGGGCGCGATAGTTCCCGCGCGGGGGACAATATTCAAATCGTCTGCCTCTGCCCCCCACCGAGCGACAATTTATACGGTTACAAGCGGGTATATGACTAGGGAGCGACTGAGCGAGAGAGAGAGAGAGAGAGAGAGAGAGAGAGAGAGAGAGAGAGAGAGAGAGAGAGAGAGAGAGAGAGAGAGTGAAAATCGATGTTGGAGATGAAGGTCGCTCTAATTACGAAACGTCTATGCGAAATTTTGTAATTTGTAATTTTTCGTGCATCGCAGACGTTGGTTGAAAATAATTATTTGAAATGTTTGCGAATGTCAAAGTTTGGGATATAAGGCTTCGTATGAAGAAAAAAAGATGATCCATCAAACGAAGTGAAACGTGACAAAATAAACCTGTGTTGTACGGATTGAAATAAGGATTGATAGATTTTGACATGACGGATTTTTAATCTTTTTTATCACATACGTCAGATGTTATAATAAACTGTCAGTATCGGACGTTATGATCTATTTGTTTAAATATCAGCTGTATCTTTTTTGAATGACAAGCTTTTCCCTACCCATTATGGCCAACAAAGAAAAATACTATAATTGGGAAACCTAATAATAAAACCTAATAAAGAACTAATGTATCGTCATTCGCGCTTTCTAAGAATTATGGTAAATTATCTCGGTACAATAATAGAAGTTGAGAAAGCCAAAATAAAGGACGTCTACTAGCTACCGCTTATTTCTTTCTTTTGAACCATACAAAAAATCCATCTTTTTTCACTTGTACCAATCGGCGAGCCCACACCCCCCCCCCCCCCCCCCCCCCCCCCCCCCCCCACCCCCCCCCCCCCCCCCCCCCCCGCCCCCCCCCCCCCCCCCCCCCCCGGTGTCATGTTACCTACGATGCTAGCTCAGTCATTAATCTGCTCCCTATATTTTTAATTTATTTAATAATATTTCTTATAACTTTTTAAATATTTGTTATTTCGCATGATTATTAATCGATATTATTTGAAGGAATTGATAATTGACATAATTCTTTTAGTTATTAGAGACAGTAAAAAATTTATATACAAAGCAACAAGTCTGCCAAGAATTATAAATAGCAGAAGTAATTTAAAAAGATTATGTTTTATATATAACTTATAAATGGTTTGAATTAAAGTTGTATTTGAATGTATTGTCTATATATATCTTCTGATTAAGTTCATCTATTAATTATTAATAGTAAATTTATATTTCGAAATATCGATAGCTATCAGTTACACGGGTGCATAATTTACGTACTATTAATAATTTAACTATAATAATAGATGGACTTCATCGGAAGATAGTCTACATAAAACATTTGAATACATAACTTTAATTTAGATAATTTCTTCGTTATAAATAAATCTTTTTGTTTTTAAATAAATTTTGACTTAATTATTTAAAGTAAATGTTCATATATTGCAAATAAACGTGAATATATGTTTAAAAGATGTCAACACCACACATTAAAGAGGCCTCACCTTCTAGTTAACTGAAACGCTCGAATTCCCCGAACGGTCGAGCGCAGCGCCCGTACCACGACGGATTTAAGGATAGTGCTCGCCGGATTTTCCGGATTGTTTTTATCAATCATGTTTTTAGCCCGGGCCAGCGAGTAATCAACCGGGATTGTCTTTGAATGTCCGCACGCGCGTAGTCCTTTTTCGCTATTTCGTCTCTCCCGGGCCCGCCGCGGGCCAAGCGTATATTGGTTCACGAAAGGCTCAGTAAAGACCGTACGTGTACTTATTCCCTAAGTCTCGGATTCCATTCCGGTCCGCAGTTAAAAGCGTCTGTCTTTGTTTGTGGTTTTTTTTTCTCCCTCGGTCCGTCCTTGTTCTCTTTCTCCTTTTTCTTTTTACCTCTCTCCCTCGGTCGGATTTCTCGGAACCGCGCGTCCACGTGCGCTGATAAGGGAAGATGAATCAGTATGACTGGCGAAAAGTTGGATAGCAGACGCTGGCGGATTCGATTTCCCGGGGTATTATGAAGCGGAGGGTAACGGATTATTAAATTAAATTTTTTAATATGACGTGAAAAGTCTCGGCTGGTATTGAATTTTCGTTAAAATTATTATTTGATATATGTAATATCGGAATTTATTATTAAATATAATTTATAATACCATTTTCCATACAGTATTTCACTTGATCAATTTTCAAACAAAAGGTCTACCATTCTTTTCATACACCATTCATCAGACTTTCGGGCTTTTATAATTGAACGTAAGCAGCTCAACGGGAATACGTCAGTAAATCATTATTTAATCACCAGAAGCAGCGTAGATAAGTGATTCGTGCAATTGTATCATTGACAGGCTAATACGAGCAAACAACTGAAGAAGACACTCGCTCCAGGTAGAATACGAGAAGTTGATAAAAAGAAGAGAACCAAATGAAATAAGTATAGGCATTGCAAACAGCCACCTGTTCCCGTGATTCCAGCTCCACGTCTCGCTCCCTTACTCTCTACCCGCGTCTCGCTTTGTTTCCTCAACATTAATATAAGCCAAACAAGTAAGTGCGCGCTCGGGACTTTAGCGGAATTGTCTAAAATAACTTGAAAAGCGATTCTCGCCACTAGCAGCCGCCGGCGTCGGCACGGGAGTAGCGCTGCAGACGCGATTATTGCCCGGGAATTATTACTATTATCACGGTTATGACTATTGGCTCGAGTTAGTGTATAAAAGAAAATTGGACAGCCGAAAGTTGCTGCTGCTGCTGTGCGGAGGTAGTGCGCGCAGTTCAGAGTCGAGGAGAAACAAACGCCTGATAAATCCGCACATAACGCGAGAGAGAGAGTAAATTGAATCCGAAAACCTGCAGTAAAAGACTAAATAAGCTAGTTTTCTGCCCCTCCGATACTTCTGTCTCCTATCCCTCTGATTTAGATAAACTTGGGGCAATAAAGAGATTTGATGGCCGAATTTATATACATAGATAAAAAGAGGGGAGGAGAAGGAGAGATCGCGCTGCGCCACTTTACGAGCTCGTCAGGATAATCTGGCATTCGGGCGAGGCGGCGGCAGCAGCAGCAGCAGCAGCAGAAACGATGAGACATCAGTTATCTCACGGTTCATCGCGACGTAAACCACTGATCTAGCCGCGCGCTAAAGCTCCTCCTCCCCCCCCCCCCCTCCTCTAGCGCTTTCTTGCCACTCTAATCTGACTTAGAACACACTATGTGCTTTCTCTCTCGACGAGCTGCATGGATTTTGCAGTGTACCAATTTAGTTGCCGCGCAATGCTGCGCCTTTCATAATATATCGTTCGTGTCGCAGGCGATGAATTTGTGGGAATTGTATACTTCACAATGAATGAGGCTGGAATTGTTAATATTGCCTTTTAGTCAAGGCGATGTGAAGTCCAAAATTAACTCGAATTCATTAATTTTTTTAGCAATTCTATTAGTATTTGCAAAAGATGTATCTGTCAAATTGTAACCTTGTAACTAAATAAATATTTAAAGTGACTTGTAGGATTCAATTTCCACATCACATAATGACCTTTCATTTTACAAGGCTACCTTTGATCGGGACTATTCGAATCTTTTTAGATAGTGCTGCATATTATAAGCATTTTTCGGCTAGTACATTTAATAACACTTTATTAAAAGATAAAATTAACCAATCACGTTTCTTACTAAACTTTCTTTAAAAAAACGCTCGTAAAAGCTTTTAAACTTACATTCCTTAAAATTATTTTTATGGAGATTATTGAAAACTTGTTTTTCTAACTAAAATTTAAGAATTTTCTTCTATTGTTTGACATACATTTTAAACCGACAAGTACATACTATGGGCATAGCATAATTGCCGCAGGGAAACCTAGCGATTGCATGTCTCACGTAGGGAAAAGGAAGCGCTCGCGCGTGCGAGGGCGGGAACCTGCATGGCGCTGTCGCGTGCACGTTGAACCAGCAGCCTTTGTCATATAGGCAGTCTCGCGAATTGGATTACACTTGATATGTGTGTGTGTGTCTGTGTGCTAACATGTCCGGACGAGAGAGCCAGGACCGCTTTATATAACAATACTGTCCGCGGAGTGCATGCGACGCCCCCGCACGAGCGCATATCCATATATAAACAGACGCTATTTACATGCGCCAACAAAAACAGTTTACCTCGCCCTCTCTATCGCTACAGCTGGTCTTTCTTTCGCGATGATGCGCATTAGTTCTCTTTTTCGCGCTTTTTTTCAGCTTTTTCATCATCGCGTCCCGGCAAAATAGGGAGAACGTGCGCGCGAGAAAATTCGCTAGGGGAGAGCGGGCGTGAGAAAAGAACGACGCTGCTGCTGCTGCTGCTGGCTCGCTCTACTTGAAAAAGGCACTTTGCGCGGCCAGCACAATAACCGGAACTGGTTACGTGCCCGAAATAACGAAGCGTCCGCGCACGATGCGTCGTCTCGAGCCGCCGCAACCTCTCTCTCTATCTCTTTCGGGAGCAAGCTGTAGGTGCTTTCTCGCGGAAGCGAGCGAGCGAGAGAGTGGGAGTGAGTCGAATGGGGAGCGGCGAGAACTGCTGCGGCCCGCGCATTTCGATCCCCGCGGTCTCGAGATAGCCCGGCCCCCGAGAAAGCGTCGATGCTTTCATTTGTATTGTGTGTGGCTTGTTTGAGTTCACTCAATAGAGATATCGATATATAGACGCTCTCGGGCGATCTCTGCCCAGGGACCGGGCGAGAGAAGCCGATAAGTTTTATTTGCTCGGGCGCGCGGACTTACATAGAAATGCCCCCGTCTGCCGCCTCTCCCGGGCTCTCTCGATTTCCTGACGTGATCAACTAAATTAAGTCCGAGCTTTTCCGCGCCAATCGAGCGCCAATACGTACTTTCGTAGAACGTGTGTGTTGCTCGCTCGTTCGCCCTCTCCTTCTCCCTCTCTCTTTTGAAGCGATGATACGCTTTCTAAAAGCTGAAAAATGATGTCAACAGAGGGAGAGATCGAGAAAGAGAGAGAGAGAGAGAGAAACCGAAGAAATACGTCCCTTAAAGAAGACATTCGTGGTTCCATGTAGAACATAAGTAGTAAAAGACGATGTGATACGACGTCGCGTCCGACTGGGATCCAGATTTATAGAGCCAAAATATACCCAGCGCACACAACATTCTTCACCGTAAACAGGCGCGGATTCAAGTATTCCGACGACGAGTTTGAAACACGGCCCCTTGTCTCACAGCGGGCGCGCGGATGCGGGGGATGAAAAAAGCTCTTCCCCTCGCTCCCCTATATATACATATATATACGCGCGTTGCGGACTATTAAACGTGAAAAATTCGCAAGCAGCGCGTATACGCCTCGGCACTCCATCTGCGCGCGAGAGCACGGGGTATCGAAAAAGGAGGATCGGAGGGGGAAGAGTGAAAGTTTCGTATACCCGCGTGTGTGCTGCTGCTGCTGCTGCTACGGCGCCGCTGCTATATGCGTCACGCGACGCAGCCCTTTTCACCCTCGGCGTCGAAAAATCATTTATTCAGCCTTCTCCCCCCCCTCCTGTCTGGAAGACAGCAGCCGGAAAACTAATGTCGTGCGTGAGGAGGGATGACAAATTTCCAAGCGAGAGAGGTAGGGGAAAGGAACGGGGACACGTGCGCGCGATGGATAATTCAGTGAAGACTTGTAGACAGGTATAGGAGAGGAAAGCGTTCTAAAATCGCGAGAACTCGAGACCCCTTTCTTCGCGCTCGTATATGGGTGTATTACACGGGTCGCTGACGTATCTCGCGCATTGCTGCTAGACCTCAGCGAGAGGCAAGGAGGAAATCGAGAGAGAAAGACGCCAGCGTGTGTGTATGTGTGCGCGAGCGCGCGAGTTTTCGTGTAACGCCGGCCATTTTGCCTTTACGGCGGCGCGAATGCGATTGCTTTTGCGCTTTTAAAGGTTATAGCCGAGGCATAAAATCCAGTATTACGGCGCTAGCTAGCGTCCGTCTTTTTTCCTGATGACGTCTCCGGGATTGCCAGCACCTATATACGCCTCTCAGCTTCGCTCACAATATAACGAATATATATATACAGTCATATTCGCGGCGTTACGTGGCTTAACCTCGACCCTCTCACGTCAGAGCTGTGCATCGGTGAAATGTGACGCGGTGACGGTGGCGCGCTTTTTCACCTACTCCCGTAACAAGATCCCCCCGACCCTCCCCCACCAGCCCCCCCATATACGTCCCGCGCCTCGTAACTTTAAAGTTGACGCGTATAGTGAAAAATGCCGGTGTGTATAGAGTATACGACCCAGATTTAGCGTCTCTTTCGTTCTCTCCGTTCGCGCTTTTCGCCGAAGGAAAGAAGGAGGAGCTCGCCGAAAGTTTATAAAAATTTTTATCGGGCCTCATTCCCATACTCGCAAGCTCTCCGGCTGACTGACTGCAGTCGAGTCGGTTCAATATCAGCAGAAGCACAATGTTTGCGTCGCAAAGAAATTATATGGCGTGCCGCGCGATGCTTTGTGTATTTTGCAAAATGACAGGGGGGAAGAAAATTCGGGTATTTTCCGTTTTGTTTTTGATACGCCGAAAATGCTATATGCCTGCAGTGATTCGACGAGGTTCGATCAAATATTTCAATATTGAGAATAAAACGGGGGGGGGGGGGGTATTTTATCAGATGGCTGAAAAATTAAATTAGAATATCTTGTGATATTAGGATACAATTTCAGAAAAATTAAAAATGCATAATGCATAAAAATTCGGAAGAATTTACGCAGAAAACTATAATAGTTTTATTCAATTATTTTCATATATTACATGTGATATCAATTTTGTCGATATTTATTTTTAAGTATGGAAAAGGCCGTTATTTAAAAGAATCATAACTGCGATAAATAAGCTAAAAATCGGCCAGAAATAAATGTTTCAAATCATTTGGAATTTTATTTTTCTAATATACAGTGTATTTAAAATTTTATGCAAACTATATTAAATTTTTGTAGGCGAGAATTTTTCTGAAATTGGCTTTCACTATTAATGCCTTTTGTGCTCTCAATCATCCTCATTTTGAATTTACAGTATCGAATGTAGAAAATATTTTGATCAATATTATATTTTCTCAAAAAATATACCCATCTGAAATTTTACCATTCTGAGAAAATACCTCCTCCAGCGAATAAAAAGAAGGGCCAAGTATAAAGGAAAATATAAAATATTGATGAAAATGTTAACGTGGTCACCGTATTTGTCGGATAATCGAGTTATTCTCGGTATAGACGAAGTATAAATTTTTCACATGACTGATGTATTATATTTTACCTTCAAAATTGTTATAATAACCAAGGAATTTATTTCAGCTAGCGTTATTAGTTGGTTTTTAAAAATCCGGCAGGATATTAAAAGTTTATGTATATGAAAAATTATTTTTCATTAAAAACTCGTTGCGCGCAGATGCGCCGCTATTATATTTTATTCGCCTGTTAATTATGGAGCTCCATACTCTGGCATAACGATGGTGCTGCTTTTGCATTTCGTACGTGTGCTGTTATTACGAAATGACTTCTGTTTCATTCGAAATTATATGTGCTGTGGCATTTTCATAAAGAAAAAAAAAAAAAAATATCGACAAAATTTCACGTGAAATTTTGAAATGGCTTTTCCCATTTTTAAAACTAATCTTGAAAAACTTTATTTAGTGAATTCACAACAATGAATGTCAATAGCGAACGGTCTTTTATTACGTTATCATGCATCAGGCGTGTATATATCGTATATTAAAAAGAATTGAAATCACGCATAATTTTCGCTTTGGCAATAACAACCAATCATGCAAAGAGAATTAGATCCTTTCTCTCAAAACATTCTCCCCCTCCAAAATTTTCAACATCCCTTTTTCCAATAGTCACACCCATACCAGGCAGCAGCAGCTGCTGCAGCAGCGTCACGCCGCGGTGTCATCCTTTGCGGACTCCTTTTTCCGGCGGGGATAGGAGAACACTTTTAAATTTCCTAAGGCTGAAAACAAAAAGGCAAGGCGAGCATTTTTCTTCGTAGCGTCGCGGCGGGGCTTACGCGCTGGGGTGACCCTCCCTCCCTCCCCTCCCCAGCCCCTTCCTCCTCCTTCCGCACATGAACTTCTCTCTCACTTTCCAAGAGTCGTGACACGACGCCCGCCCGCGCACAACCTTTGTCCTAAATGATAAACTTTACCCGTAGGGTTTCGCCGCAGAAAGTTTCCTTATAAAACGAGCGCCGATAGGGAAAGCATTTCAAGACTTCCTTCTCCTTTTTTACTTTATATAGCTCACAGCCGCCGCCGCCGCCGTCGCTACCGGAGCCCCGCATTCTCTATACGTGTCAATATAACGGGTGGACCGGGTGAAACTTTCTTAGAACAATAAAATTCTTTTCTCTCGCACTTTCTCCTCTCGCTCTCTTTCTCTCTCCCTCTCTCTCGCTTTGCTTCCATCTCGACGGCTGAAAATTTTCGTCATTAGGAAGGCTCTTCTGCCTGTCGTAAAGCGCAAATATTATTATTGGCTCGGACGAAGTTTTTGCACAGCCGGATTTCTCGTTTCTCGCCGTGAGAGTGGAGGTAAAATTTCAACCAGCGCGCGCAGCCCCGACTGGGCGTTTTGGTGGGTTTTAACGTTTTGGAGATCGTTGAATCTGAATGTATTACGTTCGTAAAAATATCAGTGAGAGAGTTTTCTCGCTATTTCGCTCTTAAATAAACGATTTTATTATACGTTCGTGATATTTTGGAAGTCCGTTACTATATAGGAATTAGAGAGAGTGTGTTCATCTCATGGATTTCCGGTAATGAACATAATGATTACATAATATTTTACATGTTTTAATCCATCTCTTTTACGTGGCAAAGTTTAAATAAACGAGAATATAATGGAAGACCGATATATGTGTGAGTGCAAAGGGATTGAAGTCTGTTTCATTGCAAATTATTCCTCGGAAAAACAACTCAGGCTCAAATTTTGTGTATCATGATTACTTTTTAATATTCTTAATGGATTTATTATTGTGTATTCATTAAAGAAACTAAATTATTTTACAAAGAAGACTTCGGGTTGTAAAAACTTTAATTAAGATGATTTAAACATTTATTTAATTGCACTGCAGGTAACATTTTGTATAACATCGCAAATATATAATTATTTATTTCGACCTATCTGGCTTAAAAATGACTTGCATTTGGATCGTCTATCGCTCGCAATTTCTTTATAGTGTTTATTATACCTAGATTCGTTGATTTTTTCATTTATCATTTGTTTTTCTATACCACAATTTCTTTTATACATTTCGCATACAATTTCTTTTCCTTGTATTATCTTTTCTTTCCCATAACCATAACTTGAACCATAAATCATTATAGTATTTTTTCAATACTCGCTATATATTACCCCTAAGTCTTCCCGTCTATCCAATTTCGCAATTTTTTCTTTAAATCTAGTAGCGCTAAATCTCCAGTTCACAGACAGTTTTTTTGTACACTTTTCCTTACAAATAATATACCTAGGTGTCCAAATCTCTAATCTAATAATTCATCTAATATCAAACGTAATTTTCTCAAGTTCTGCTTTTTCTGCCCATTCCCCAATGTTCTACACCGTATTGCATAACGCTTCTTACCAAATAATTAAATAGCACCATCCTTCTTCTCCCTCTCACATTTTCTTTCTCTTAACTCCCTTGTTTTTTTTTGTTTTTTTTTTTTTTTGTTTTGCTGTTACGAATCCCTTTTTCTTTAGATCCGTTATATATGGTCTTTATAATTACTCTTATACTGTTAAAATTAAAGCTTAAATATTTAAAAACCCTTATTTCTTCGATTTATTTATTGCACCATTTCCATTTTTCTTTTTTAAAATTCTTTCCGTTGTGAAAAATGATAACTTTAGTTTTTTTCTGTGCTAAGGATTAATTTTCTGGTATAACGTCACTGAATCAATAAAATATTCATTCGATTCAATCTAATATTTTTGTGTCAACAAAATTATTTCATTGTCTGAATCAAATTTTGTACAGTGTACTAGTGGCAACGTGCCACTATTATAAGTGAGGAAACTGCATGTACTTCATTGCTCGTGATTCATTTTATCACTATATAAATTGAAAAACTGTTTGCCTCAATTATCAGTCTTCAAACTGCCCCGTTTCAGCGATAAAATAAACAAAACTTTCGCCCCGAAACTCTCGGAAAATACAGATTTTACTCAACTTAATCAACCTTCCGCAAACTGTATATCGTTGACTTTACGACAAAAAATAAACTTGTTGGAATCATCGCAAAAAGTTCACTACAAGGTATACACGCCGAAAAAAGGCAAAGAAGGCTTTGAGAGAGCACGCGAGGCGTGTATACACACACATACACAGGTTACTATACGCTTCTTGGCCTATCGAGAATCCACTTTGCTGCGCGTGAGCGCAAAACTCTCGCGAATAAAAAGTGCAATAGATTTCCCGCGAACTTTATTGAACATTCCACTCGTGCACGCGGGGGCGAGAAAGAGAGAGAGAGAGAGAGAGAGAGAGAGAGAGTGGAGGGAGCTAGACCTGTGTCCCTTCCAGGAATGCAGGCCGAGGAAAGTGACCCCCACCCCCCGTCGTCGACTGGGTGGCGGGCGATTACATTAGAAGGCATATACGTATGCGCAGGCATAAATATGGCGATTTTACCGGCTGTCGCGCTGCAGCAGCGCTGATTAGCCTCGCTCTGCTCGAGTGGAAAACTTATATACATATACCTTCGCGCGTAGCGGGTGGTGGGCGCGGCGGTACTCCCGTGCCTATAACGAAAACTTGGTTTTACCGAGGGAGGTAAGGAAGAGGAGAAACGGGCGTGCGAGCGCAGTTTACCGGGGATCGCGCGCACGTCTGCACCCGTAAATAAGCTCGAGCTTCGAAGTTGAACGGGCCACGGGGAAACGGGCTAACTGCGTGTTCGCGGCATGCTTAACTGCAAAGCAAAGCGGAAGAGGGAGGGGGGGGGGGGGGGGGGAGAGGCCCACCCCGCCGGAGAGAGACGGGAAAGGGGCAAAGGGCGCACACGCGCGCGCGCGCAAGCGTCAGGCCGCGAAAGAACTTGCGAGAGGGAGGAAAAGGGAAGGAGAGCTCGTTTTAAGAGATTCCATTACTGCAAGCTATTACGCGAGAGACTACGTAGGAAAAATTCTGCACTGCCTAATTTGCTGATCAAAATTCGGGTTGTAAATAGGGCAGAGGCATCCGTCGGATAATTTCGAGCTGAAAACTAGCGAAAATCTATTTAAATAAAGGAGATACATTAAGAAGAATTATAAAATACTTTTGTCAATTATTTTTACAACTAAAATTGTGTTATACTTAGTAGCAGGCAATAAGAACTCATTTGCTACTATAAAGATATCGATTACTTTTTTTTTAATAAACGAAATAAATATTACAAGGATTTACAAGGGGTATGACTTGGTTGAAAACTCGAAAATATCCAAAAATATATAAATCGTTTGATATTAATCTAAATGAAAATACAAATTTTTGTCCTGCGACTTCTTTATCTTTTCCCAAATAATTATTTAATTTTACGCCATCTGTAGTGGGCATAACACACAAATTTACGCACAGAACGCATAGATTGAAAAGTGATGGAAAAGTTAGTTTCTGCTAGTTAAAGAGCGATTGCTGTGCCCGAGGGCCGGCGAAGCCGACGATCACTACTTAATTAAGTAGCAAAAAATAAATTTCAACATTTGGTACTTTATGCCTAGTGGGCATAAAGTCGCGCTTAACACTCGCAAAATGAGACGTAAAATCATACTTTACGCTTGCAAGGGCGAAAAGTTATTTAACTGGCAATATTACATTAGCCTTCGAAACTGACCTGAAACTGGTAAACTGGTTTATGCTGATCAGCTAAGCAGATCATTTTTCTTGCCGGGAAGTTTATACATTGAATGTAGAAGTCAACTTATTTACGGAGTTTTAAAACTAAAATTACTTTATAATATCTTATGAACAGGAGAAGGGAAAGGGGCAAACAATGGACCGAGGGGAAAGAACCGTCGGTAGCGTTCTTGGGCCGCTTTGTGTGATCGCAATTACCATCAACGTTTACCTTCTTGTCCGGACAAGTGGACGAGTTCGTATTTTCTGTTGTTTATTATGAAGATGCAGCTGTAAAATTATGAATCGACAAGATAGGAGAGGTGGGTCACTCACGCGTTCTTTTTATTTACCCTGGAAGATGAGGAAAAACAGCACCCGTTGAGGAGAAAAGAAGCAGTAGGAGGGGGAAGAAGAAGAAGGAGGAGTGAGAAACGGGGAGAGGGACCAGGGAGCTTTAAATCAATATGGATGTGGGTGTAGCATGCGCATTGCAACACGAGGACTAACTTGGTAAAATGGCAAACAAAATTCCTGGAATTTTAATGGATATCTCGCTGGGATGTATTAAGCTAAACGGTAGTCATCGTGAGCCAGCGGACTTTTTACGTCCTTTTTTTTCTTATTCTTTTAATCAGCGCTTTACTTTAATTCGCTTTCTTGGCACGAGCGAGCACCGGAGCGAAGGAGCGAGCCGCGTAAAAGCTATTTTGAAGTTAAAACAAGTGAGAAATTCGGTTGATTTAGGGATCGTAGTCCAAATGCTTTAGCACTTGTGAAAGTAGGTTATAAGATATATGGGGAACCACGATAAAAGTAAAAATTTGTTTTTGTTGTACATAAAACTGCTTGTAAGAGTTTCTGTCGACAAAAAGGACGATGCAAAAGAAAATTACAATTTCATAAATTCCACGTATAAATCTAATAAAAAATGTTTCAACATGAAACGTTCAATACATTGGCAGATTTTGCAAGAGACTTTCAAACTAAATGAGTGACGTTCGAAAAACTGAGTTTTTTCGAAGTTTTCTTAAAATAACAGCAAAAGTATTCATAAATCGAGTTTGTCGAAGGGTCTGCCATTGCGGCTTTTCTGGTATTTTCACACATCCAAAAACGTGTCTCAGACTGAACATAATTTGTAATTGTTATATTTCACGTTAACTTCAAAATTAAAAAAAAATCTGTATCTCCTAAAGAAGTAAATTACGAACATGTTTACGCAGCGGTCGATTAAAAAAAAACGCAAACAGTAGCGCGATACGCTATTTATCAGCGAAGCTCTCCAGAGCCCCACAGCGGGTGGGGAAGGAGAGGTGGGTAGATGAGAAGGGGAAGTGGGAGCTGGAGAACAGATCCCCACGTTCCACAAATTGCTGTCCCTTATCTCGGGACCGGGCGGCCTGCAAGCTGTTGTTCTTAGCATTGAATCAAGCACAATCCAATGTCGCGCAGTAGTAATTGAATCGACCGAAATTAATTTCATCCGCTGCTGCCCCTAACTTTGCAAGTCGGAAGGACGCGCCGGCGAGCAAACCAACCAGTCGGTCGGCTTCTCTCTCTCTCTCTCTCTCTCTCTCTCTCTCTCTCTCTCTCTCTCTCTCTCTCTCTCCCTCTCTCTCCCCTCTCTCTTTTTCCCCTCGCGTCTAGGGACGACAACTACGACGTCGCAGTCGTAGTCATCGCCTTTTCAACGAGAGAGCACGACATTCCGAGATGAATCATTTTGCATCTTGAGAGGCTTTCCCAAGACGTTGCGTAAAGGCACCGCAGAAATCCAAACGTCTCCGTTCTCTCATTCCATTTTCTCTTTCTCTCTCCAAATCGTCACACAAAAAAGTGCTTTAATTTGCTGCAGAAGCCACTAATAAACTTTGACAAGACCGACAAGTTCTCTCAATAAGGTTAAAGTAAATAACGCTTGCTCCGGTCGTCAAATCAATTTCAATTAATAATGTTGGATCAAAGGACGCGGGAGCACCCGGAGGCAGGTATAAATGAAAGATTTGACATACCTACGTACATGGGGGACGACCACTGTACATCGATCTTAATGGGCTATTCTAACCTCTAAATTTGTTTCAGTAGTTATTTTTAGCTCGAAATATTTTTACATTAACTCCTAGTCTAATGAAAATTATTTTTACTGTTGATAATGGCAAACAAATTTTCAAGATAAAACATTCTGTTAAACAAAAATTATCGTCGCCTTAAAATTTCGTGGTTTAGATTACTTTTGGTTTGTTTCCTAATCTCCACTGCACTTATCAACTTCTAACTTCCGTTGTCTAAGTTCCGTCGAATTTCCTTTAAAAAAGAATAACAACATGTTTGGATTAAATTAACGCCACATGACGAAACATAGACAAAGTTTGGCTTCGCGTGGAGTCAATATCACCTCTAGAGCATCCTTCATTTTTTGTTAGATATAATAATGATTATAGTCTATTGGACATAGGACCATGTCTATTTATTAATTTTTTCTAAACATGCTTGCAGAAACCAACAAAAAATTTTCCGTTTACGGTGTCCGAATTACGTCGTGTTACTTATATATATGT
Source organism: Torymus sinensis (assembly GCA_030522985.1). Taxonomy (NCBI): domain Eukaryota; kingdom Metazoa; phylum Arthropoda; class Insecta; order Hymenoptera; family Torymidae; genus Torymus; species Torymus sinensis. The sequence goes on from JAPYZP010004473.1 coordinate 18,629, forward strand.
ATAATATTTATTTAAAATGCCACCACACTGCCAAATAATTGCATAACAATTGAATACTGTAAACTTGCATTTAATAGATTTCTTTGAATGAAAATTCTTTTAAATAATTCCCTCTTGCAGCTGATTTGATTTTTATAATTTAATTTGAGCAAACAAACGAACGCACGCATACACACGCAATGAGAGACTTGTGGTCAACGGCGGCGGTGGCCGGAAAATTTATCGCGCAGAAATGTAATTTCGCAATGACGTCTCGCTATTGTAAATATTCCGCGACAATGCTTAAGCACAGTATTGAATTCAATGCGGGTAGTCAGGCTTACTTGTGCGCCCATGTGCCGCGAATGGACCACCTTCGAGAGTAAAACAATGGAATTTATATCTGCTCGATATATACTATCGCGGGAGCTCGAGTAAAAAATCCTCGCACAGAATGCGCTTCTCTCTCCCCCTCCTCCCTCTATTATCTTTCTCTCTCTCTCTCTCTCTCTCTCTCTCTCTTTCTCTCATTCTCTTTCTCTCTGCTACGACTACTGGTATTTTTTCTCTTTTTTCCCGAGGAAGATGAAAGAGAATGGAAGAAGCGGAGAAAGGCGAGCGCCGAGATATCGCGTCATTTTCCATTGACAAACCGGAACTCGTCGAAGCGCGAATCGATTTGCTTCCCCGCAGCCGCCGCCACCGCTACCGTCGAGAACGACGACTCGCGTACGGGATTATCATACAAAAGGATTTCCCGGTTTTACGTGGCTCGAATGCAAATCCCCGCGTGTTCCGGATGGACTCACCTCTTTTTGCCCCCCCCCCCCCCCCCCCCCCCCCCCCCCCCCCCCCGCCCCCCCCCCCCCCCCCCCCCCCCCCCCCCCCCCCCCCCCCCCGTGCAGAAGCTATATTCAATATCGAGGCGCATATCATAAACAGACACCTCACGCCGATATGGCGGCGGCGGCACACGGCTTTTTATCGGGCGAAACGTGTATCGATGCGGAATTGCATTCGCGATTTTACATTGGCTTATTTATGTTAACAGACAGATTTTATCGGGTAATAAAATCAAATAATATTTATGAGATTTTATTCATTCAAAAGGGAAATGCTTTTATTATCGATTCCGAAGATTTTGTAAGTGAAATTTTAATTGGAAAATGTTCACGATATACGCCAAATATTACTGTTTGAACGCAGTAATGTCCATATTTTATTGAAGTTATATTGTTTAAATATTTATGTTATAACATGTAATTTGCAAAAAACAATATATATTTAAAATAAATGATAATAACAAATCGATTTAACATCTCCAAATATTATTTTTTAATAAATCAAAATCTAATCATTGTCTGGTAACAAACTTTTACATATAGACATGTATGTCATGTATAGCTATTTTGGGAAGTTTCATCTATAAAAGTTTTTTCATTCTTTTTATATTAAACTGTCAATTTTAATATGTCGGAGCATTTAAAATAATCCTATGTACTACAGCACTATAAAAAAATACAGCAATATTAGCAACAAAGACTTTTAATGTCATACTTTAGCGATATTTTTATAAATGTCGTTAATTGATTTTCTATAAAAAGTTACGCTTATATTTAAATACTTTCACCACACTTATTCAACTAAACTTTACTACTGTTTAAGTAGCAGTATCCACAATAATCACCACAATATCATTTCTGAGCACATACATAAGAATATTGAAGTAGACAAACGTTAACTTGTACACTTACATGTAGATAATATTCTTCTTCATTATTTTGTTGTTATTAAATTATGTTTCATTCAACACATTTATGAATAATATTCTATTGCATTCAATTTTTATACGTACATTCTACTTAAATAAGCTGTAGCTAAACTATTTTTTTTTTACTTTTTTACTTAAAAAACTGATAATCATATGAAATTTAATTGAACTCAGCTTCGACCTTTAAAATTGAATTATCACTGCGCTATGCCCAAATTTTTATTATTTCATACATCACGTTAAATAATCACATTAAATGATATTAAATGGTCGTGCTAAAACTTTTTTACAAAACTTGATAAATTTGCTTTGAAATATTTTACTCATCTCACCACCGTTTTAAAGAGAATTGTT
>JAPYZP010004474.1:0-10214 GCA_030522985.1 Torymus sinensis
AGAGAGAGAGAGTCGCGTAGCTGCAGTGCGACGACTGCAGGGCGCGCGTCACAGACGTCTGCGGCGTGACGTAACGCGCGCCACACCGCGACGTGTGAGTGTGCGAGCAAGCGGCGCTAATGCGAGCGGATATCTCTCAGCTAGATGGATGAGGTGTATTATTTATATATCTGTATAGTTGTCGCGAAAGGGGGGGTCGACGATTAGGCACAGATATTTAAATGGGTGGGGTTGCGCGGGATAAAAGAGTTCAGGGATGACGCAAGGCATCGGGTAACATTACGTGCGATTGTGCGAGAGTAATTTATTGTTTTTAGGAGATTTATATATATAGGGTAGATATAGTGACGTGCGGGTTTGGTATAAACTACAATTTGTTTCGTAAGCCGACGAGAGCTACACGAACCTTCGTGATTATGCGCGGTTTCGCGAAATGACGAAACGCACGATAAAAGCGAGCAGATCACGAGGCGCGCGATGCGGAATTATATGTGTGTGTTTACGTCGATGTGACGCCATCGCATGAAATTCGCGTATATACGTTATACGCAAACAAAGAATGACGAGGGCGATCCATTTCCATAAAAATCAGAGCAGGAAATATAGAACCGTTCTTTACCTCAGCCGCCGACTCAGCGATATCGGAAAATCATATAACGAGCCTCACCCCCACCCCCGTTCTTCTTCTTCAGAATGTCCCCTTTTCAATGCCCTCGTTCGACCCATCATACCTCCTCCTCCTCCTTCGGATTTTCTCGCATTCAAGCGCGCTTGCATAATCCCGTTTCCGAAGAGCGTCTCTTTCTCTCTCTTCTCGCGTACGCGCGCGGAGCTAATGAGACGCGCAAAGTTCGCTCGTCTTCGGCTTCTCGAGTTGCTCGGGACAATCGCGACTCTCTCTCTATCTCCATCTCCGCTCGAGCGTGAAGATAATACGATTGTTTGCGCGCGGATTTGTCGAAAACAATGTATAATTGCGGTCTTTGTCGCTGGCGAATCGCCCGTCGAAAACGCTTTAACGTCCAATTGAGCGTAAAGTATATATACTACATAGAAACAAGGAGGCTGTGCAAGTATATATAATATTACGTAAACAAATAACTTTTTGTTTTCCCTATACTCGCGGGTAAGAGGGAGAGAGAGAATGCATTGATCAAAAATAATAGCGTGTTTTTCACAACCGCTACTGCAATTCTCTGCACAATGAATCAAGGTTACAGTCGCGTCCACTGTCGCGGTGATAAATTACGAACGATGTGTTATTCTTTTTTTTTCCCCCGTATTTTTCACGGAACCCGCCGCTATTAAACTTTCATTCACTCGTTCGCTCGTTCCTTCGTTTGCATTAACATTGAGAGCATCGATCGCTCGCGAGCGCGCATTCAATGAGACAGATTTGTATGGCAGCGGCAGCAGCAGCGTTCAATTGTGACGGAGCGCGTAACGACGCCACAGCCGAGCTATGAGCGAGTATAATATGAAAGACCTTTTACGTTATATAGTTGCGATGCGTGGCGGTGACGGGACCTGGAAATTCTTATCTCCAGTCTCTTATTACGCGCGTACGAAACAAAAAAAAAATGCAAGCGAAGAATGCGCGCGGTGCATGATGGATGCGAGTTTCCAAGAGTCGTACTTATATATATATAGTGGATCGCGAGCGCTTCTTGCTATAACAATCGAGTGATGGATTGGTTATTATCTACGTCCCGGAAAAGATAAACAACAGCTAGCGCCTGATGTAACGAGTTTCGCTCCGAGTATATCTCAAATTACATTTCGAAACCGTAGGTTTGCTGTAAAAGTCAAAAACTACCCGCGAATTCCACACTCAAACGCCGCTCGACGCGTCAAAACGTAAACACACTAAGTATGCATCGCACACTCGCTGCCAAAGTCAACGGCCAAAATATCTCCCCCACCGTCTCGGCATATTCTAAAAAAAGTAGCACCTCCCGCGAGGGTCGCGCGTCTGGAAAAATTCGCCGGCTAAAAATAAGCACCGATCTGTCTCTCTCTCTGCAGCGACTCCGCCCGCCGCCACTCGTAAACAATCCACGCGCGCGTGCAGCTATCGATTGGATTCCGACTTTTCGTCCACGTGCCAGGCGAGCTGCACATGTATAGGTATGTGTGTGTGTGGGGCGTCACGCGATGCTCCGAAAATCGATCGGAGGAGTAGAGAGGAGGAGCGCCGAGTGTGCGGGTATTTTGGGATGAGGCGCGCGCGCGAACGATTTTCCGGTGTCTCAGAGGAAGGGGAACTGTGAAGAGGAGGCGGATGGAAGTTTGATGGTTGATTTCGAAAGTTTTAGTGCGAAGGTATATACTATCCGGCCGTTGGTGTCGGCTTTGATTGAATTCTGAACTATACGTGTGTATATGAAGTAGAAATAGAATGTAACGGTTACTTTCTTGCTTTATTGCGAGGAGAAAGTATAATGGAATGTATAATTGCGTAATAATATGGAGAGACGTGTATTAAATGGCTGCTAAACAATTAACTTGTACTATATAAACGCAAACAAATCTGCATTCAAGCAAAAAAAGAAACTTATACCCCTCAACGTCTGCGTGTGTATACGTACAATTGCAAAAATACCTTGTGTATACACCACCGCGCACGAAATAAACATCGGCATTATCCCCTCCTCGCCGACGACTTTTATATATACATTCTCGCTTGAATTATTGGCTTACATAAAACTTAATTAGCCGTGCGTCGACGACGGCGTCGGTTTGAGATATTCCGCCCGTCGACTCTCTAGACTACACATACACACACACGTTACACTTCAAGGCTATAGTCATATATATTTACCTCTCTGTCTTACTCCCTCGCGCGCCACGCACTTCAAACTTGCGGACTTCGCCTCTCTCGCGCCGCACGAAACGCGTGAATGCTATACGCGCGCGAGAGCCGAAATAGACGCGCGCGCGAGTTATGCTCTCGTCACTTTTTCGTGCGTCTGTATATCTGTGTCTGAAAAAGTGTGGGAGAGAGAGAGAGAGAGAGAGAGAGAGTCCCGGGAAAAGCGATCACGACGGCGCGCTCGCATTGTATTTTTAGACGGTCTGTAGACTCATTAACGCGAGCTTTTTTCGAAATTCGAAGTATATCGAGGACCCGAGAAATAGAGAAAGTTTTGAAAGATGAGGTTAGAATGTTGTGTGTTGTGTTTTTCTGGGAATAACGGCGAGTTTGGGTGTGGGAGCGCGTTGAGGCGGCCAGCGCGACGGGGTAATTGGCCGAGCGCTTATTTTCGGACCTTTTTATATGCTATAACGTTTGTTTCTATAGGTCGGGCCGCGGGTTTATAAGCGACTTTCGTTGCGCAATGATTTTTACGCGTTATATACATGATGTGTATGCGTATAGAGAAAAACAGACCGCGTCACGTGCGAGACTATTTATATATTGTACCTTTCAAGTCCAACGAACTTATATAACGCAAAGTATATACGTATACATATAATAATACCACGTGGGTTTGGCTGAAAATTCGACTAATACGTATACAATAAAGCGAGAAAGTAAACGATCGCATTAGCATAAACCGACTTTCCCCCCCGCCGCAGCTGAATCACCGCGCATTATAATACACTCGAAACAATGATCATTTCTAACCGAAACCCAAACATCCGCAAAATCGCAACCCACGCACACCATTCTCAAAGAGTTCGCGCTTATAAGCCGCGAGGATAAAAGCAACGGCGCCGCGACGGCAGCAGCAGTGCTCCGAAAATAAATTTCCCCACGCAAAGTGCAGCTCGCGAGATGCCGGTCAGCCGATAAGCGTCGGCGCGCGATCGCCCGCGCGGATAAGGCGAGCGCAGCCGGCGGCTCGCGCGTGGTATTATATTGAGAGCATCGCGAGAGCGAGGTGGATTTTCTATTGCATTTTGTAGAGAGAGGTGAGGTTGAGACGTGGGTGGGAAGCTAGAAAATGGGATGAATTATTTTCCAACTGGCCAGTTATAGTGTGGGCCGCGTCGCGTAATAATGGATGTATGCTGCGATTGTTGTCTCTCAGCGAGGAGTGGGAGTTGAGTAGGTTGTTGTAGTTTTTGAGTTACCCGTTGCTTTGTGCCTCGGTGATATATAAACGATCGTTAGAGTTGTAAATGATGGGGAACACGTGAGTGTGAAAAATTTCGCTGACAGCCTTGACTTCGTAAATTATCACGCATGCGTATATATATTTCACAAATATATGTATACGAATATATAATTGCAATAATTTCGGTGATTATTTTGCTCAATTACACTGACCCAGAAGACTCGCGAACGATAATCACAGCGCGCAAACTTCTATACATTTCGACACTTTCCAAAACGAAACTACACCATCACGAGTGTGTGCCACTCCTCGAGTTGAGTTACAATCGGCAATGGCTCCGGCCATTTAGCAACCTCACGACGACGACAGGCTCGAGCGGAAAACGAGCCCACCACCGCCCAATAATCCCCCTACGTGCCTATATATATTGCTTCATTCCATTGCTATACCTTTCGCAACGGTCCTCGCGCACGCATACACCAAGGTTATATATATACGCGACCATCAATCGTCGGGGCCATTAATAATTCAGAAATTGCTCTCGCGAGGCGAAAAATTCTCCTCCCATATATACACTACAACAAAGGGGCCAAAACAAAAACAGACACAGGCGCGAATAATTGCATTGCGTTCTTACACACACACACTTGGAGCGGAGGAGAAACGCCGGGCGCGCGGGAGTAGAAATTACGGTCGCGCGCGCGTTGCTTTCACGGATCCTTTGTGCCTCGCGGAGTGGAAACCGCGGCTGCCTCCCATGCGGAGAAAGAGGGCTTGTGCAGCAGCAGCAGCGCGCCGAAAATAAAAAGGATATTTAACGGGATTGCGCGCGCGGGGTTGAAGGTCGCGCTTTGATGAGAAATTATATACCTGAGTTTTTCGGATGGGACGCGCCGAGTATACTTGAGCGATGTTTCCTGTGGTGTATAGTCTCGTGCGATATATGGTGTGAAATGGGGTTGCAGATCGAAGTCGCGCTGCATATTTCATGTGGGAGAGTTGAAGGTAATCGCCGCGCGCGCGCTGAAAATGAACGTGAACTATTTACACGCGCGCGCGCGCGTAGGCAGAGTAAGTAATCGGTAATTAGTATCTCGAGGTGTGTGTGTGTATATATACCCGGTAATTTAGTTTATCGTATTTACACGATTCTTTTCCATCTATACTCAGCTGATGACAGCATTCTCTTCCCCCAGTTTTATCGTTGTAGAGTCATTGTGCGAGCGCGCACGGATCTTTAATCTACAAAGCGTATAAACGTCAATCGGCAAGAAAAAGCCTCCATACGATTGATTTCTCCTTGATCAATCCGGCTGAGATAATTAATCCACGATACATCTCGTGTACCTACTTCCTGTGTAATATCAATAAAAAGTATCGGATTTTTTGCTATATCGCGTGCGTTGCCGTAATCTGATTCTCTCCGCGTTCTCCCGCCTCGTCTAACTCGAAAAAAGAATACCAAAATCTCCGCAGCCTATACACGCTATCTAGCGCTCCAATTGTTTTCTTCCTTCTCAGCCATTATATACCTCTATGGCAGCATCAATCGCCGCGCGTTACTCTCTCTCTCTCAAAGCCGCCACTACAAAGCTACACACGCTCGGAGCTCGTGACGCGCGTATTAGCCGGACGCGCGGTCAAAGTACAATGGAGTATAGCAGCAACAACCACACACGTATACATACACACATACTCACTCAGTAGAGGAGAATTTTTCGAAATTGCCACTCTGCCTCTCTCTCTCGTAGCTACTCCACGCGCAAGCAAGTAAGCAAGCAAGCAAGTTCATCGACCGACGTTGGCCTGTGCGCGGGTGTGAGCGCTCGCGCGCCCGCATTACCATATTGCGCGCGTCTATACGTGGGTAGCTCTCTCTCTCTCTCGCTCTAGCTCGAGTAGACAAAGCCACGCCGTCGCGACGGCTACGAGAGAGAGAGAGAAAGGATGACGCGAGAGCGAGTGGAGCAAAAATGACTCGCAGAATTCGCCCACAATGAAGGTTTGTTGTGTTGCGAGTGACTGAGCGCGAGAGAGGGGGAGAGAGATGGGTTTTTGTTTCTCCGAGGAAGACTGCGGATGACGCTGTGGGAGTGAGCGAGGGAGAGTAGACGGGAGGTGGACTCGCGAGCAGGTGGATTGGATGGAGTGAATTCGAGTCTATTGAGGAAGGGATCGTGTGTCTGCGAGCGTCTGGCGGGGGGCAAAAATATATAGAGTCTGCGCGCGCGGCTGATCTAATGGTGAATTTAAATGTCATTGAGGTTTCAATTTAAACGCTTGACTGGCCGTTTTTCGAGACTTTGAACTGAAAAATACCGAGTGACGTAATTTTGTTTTTACGCGTCAATTTAGCGGTACTTTAGTATTATATATTTATTCCTTTATTTAATTTGGCATATACGACCGGTTGAATTATTGAGAAATGTACAAAAATTTTTTATTCTTGAAAATAATATATAAAAATTCTGCAATTTTATATATTCGTTGACGTTAAATCGACAAATATTATATATTCTTTGAAAGTGACATTATTTCGCGTATCGTGTATACGAAAATCGACAAATTGGACACAAGACACGCATCATGCAACGTGAAAGGTGCTTTTATGCTGCAGCGATCGAAAGAAAAAGTATTTCGCATTGTCGGGGAGAAAAATAAACGCGCGCGCTCCAATTTTCATTGACACGCCTCCATGACATAAATTTTTTCCTTAAACAGCTGTATATATATCGGTAATTTCATTTGCAAAACCGTGTACGTTTTTATATACCCGGCGATAAAGGGATAGGTATATAATTTTTTTTTTCTCGTGCACTGCATATTACACGAAGAAATTATTTCTCCAATAAAATTTACATATACATATACGCGTCCGCGTCAGCGCTCGAAATTCGAGCTTTCTTTCGCGTTCTCTAAAACGCGATTATCATCTTAAAAAACTACAATTTTTCTTTAAACTTTTTAATCTCTTCTTTTTACGCTCTCTCGTAAAATAATAAATTTTGGGTCCATTCACATAAAATCGCGCAAAACAGCCCAACCATCAGGTCTCCTGCCATACCGCCACAGCAGGTATTCGACGAAAGCAAGAAAGTCCGGGGTTTCCAATAACTGTAATTGCAGAACATGCAGCGCGTTGTTGTCGTTATAGGTACACACACACAGCATTTTTACCTTTCGCGCCTCGTTTCCGCCTGCGCGCGTTTAACCTCAAAAATTCAGAGCTCGAACGCAAGCCAACGGCTCCCGCGCGCGAAGAGAAAGCGAATGTCACCCGCAAGAGTCAAACTCTTCGAAAGTGTGTGTGAGTGTATGTATACAAGGCATGTATATATGTATATACACGCGCGCGCCGGGAGTACGATTTCGTATTATGAATTACGCGAATCGAGAGCGGCTAACTGTGCTTTCGTTCTCGTTTATTTGGGAAATCGCCGCTCGCGCGCGCGAGAACGTGACTGTCACAATAATAATACGCTTTCAAAATTCAAACGATTTAATGTTATAATTCGCGTGTACAACGCGCGCGCGTAGCGTCTGTTGTTATTGTTGTCTCCACGGAATTTATCAATTAGCTCGTGCGATATCGTAACTTTGTTCGGGGCGCTTTTGTTGGTGTGCGAAATCGGTGTACGTTGTTAGTTTTGTAAATGTAATATATTATATGGTACGCGAATATTAAAACGCGGCGCATATAGCCTTGAACGTCATAACGCAATCGTTATCTAATGCTGTTGAATCATAAAGTATATTGTGACATTATTGAATTTGACGCTGAATAACTTTCGCGATAGCTGAATCTTAAATCACTCGAGCCAAGACTGGAAAACCCATTTTCCTATATACACGCAGCTCTCGCACCTGACACACTGAGGAAAACAGATACGTTCCACATTCGAACGGGGGAAAAAATCAATCGAACGCCGCTAATAAATTAGTATATATGCACAATGATACGGGTGTTATAATGTGCTTCAACTTGAAGCTTTTGATGAAAATGCGCGCATTTGAATATTGATTTTCATGAATAATTAAGTATTAGAACCGCGGCGACGGCGTTGTATATATATGTGGGGTGTCCTTTCAATTAGCGATTAAAGCATTCTTGACCTACAGCCCGAAGCGCTAAAAGCATTTGAGCGATTAATCAGCCGTATTTTTAGCTTTACATTTAAGTACATTGACACCGATAAACGCGCGGTTAACTGCTGCATGCATTTGTTGCTCTTTTTTATTCTAGAACTTTTATCCTGCACGTATTTTCCCCGCGAACGTCATAACAAAAGTTTTGTAAAACGGATAAGTAGATGATTGTGCTTGAGCGCGAGTTTGTTGTGGTCCCGGTTGTGATAACAAACGATGTAATCATATCGAAAATTCATTTTTTATGTTAATTAAACAAAATTCAGTTTTTGTAGTAAAAAATTTATTCACTTTTATTGTTCATTGTAATTTTCTGAAAGAATTATGAAGATTAAATAATTATTCATGCAAATAAAACAAAGCTGTGAAATTATTTCGCCACGTAAAATGATCGTGTCATTTATATTTTTACATCGTTCATTTTATTGATAAGAACGACACATACTTAATTAATTAAAGATATGATTACAGAGCCTAATATTTTGATAAAAAGGAATGTCTGAATTGGCTGTTTTCGAGACATTAAATGTATGAGATAACGTTTTTTACTTGACGTTTTTATTACGACATGCTGCTTTACTTTTTAGTTATTTTAAAGGTAAACATACGAAATTACTTTATATAAGACATTCACCTTCGACGAATTGAGCAATGCTAGTTCGATGAACTACAAGTTGTAACAAACAAAGCTTTAATAGAATCAAGGGAACTAATATATAAGAGTGTCTGTCAGTTACTGAATTTAGTTTTATCGTTTGACCTTGAACTTAGTCAAGCATTCAAATATAGCTTATACGCTGAGAAACAAAGAAAAAAATTTATCAAAAGTTATTTTTATTGAAAATATTTAAAATCCCAAATTCTATTAGATGGTATATTTATAAATGATAAATAATAAATTGACAAATAAGTAAATTGTAAATAATTTATACATAAATATAAATAGATATAAAATGTGAAATAAAAAAATTATAGTACTATTAAAAATATTAGTACCATCAATAAATACTATACTATACTATTTATATGAATAATACACGATTCGTCGAAAATTCAAAACTTTCCTTCGCCAAAGCAGCACGAGCAAAAAAAAAAGCGCCGACAGAGACATTCCATCCGGCAACCTAACCTAACACCGATAACTCAGCATTGTTTCACTCGGTGTAACAATCGCCGGCGAAACAAAAATGAATAATGAGAATCAGAGCACTTGACGAACAACAAATACAGATTATTACAAAAAATGTATTCAATTACGTGTGCGTACACACATCTTACCGATAATATATGCGTGGAAAGAAAGGAGACAAAAAAATACTCTCTGCCGACACAAAGAAGAGGAGGCGATGAACAGACGGAGAAGCGCGTGATCGACGACTGGATCCTTCGACGACCACTTAATAATTATTTTATTCCGCCGCGGCGAGTTTCGTCGCTGATAAGTGTGTGCCACCTCTTTCTCTCTCTCTCTCTCCCCTGTCAATATAGCCCGGTACATCACGCGGCATACAGCTATAGCTACTTCAGCGGCGCATCGATCGGTCGAACGCGCATTATTCACACACGCCCACTTCACCAAAAGTCCAAAACAAAGCGAAACGGAAACCTCGTTTATCAATGATTGCTCCGAATTGTATTCTGGAAAAATCTTACGCAGAATGTATGTGTATGTGTACGTACGTGTGAGCCGTTCCCTCAATGTTGTTGACGTTTCCTCCTGCGACCGCAGCAGCAGCTGAGCGTTCGGACGCCATGTTGACCTGCGCCGGCGGCTGCGCACCGCGCCACCTCCGCTCGCTCTCCGTGTTGACGCTCTGTCTCTCTCTCTGCTCGCTCTCTCGGTTTTATGACGGTTCTCCACCTGCTGTTGTTGTTGTGTTGCTGCCGTCCACCTGCTCCGGTTTTTGCTGGTTTCTGTTAAGCGGTAATTAATGGTCGTAACGGTGTGTGAGTGTGTTGAGGATGATGATTTCGTAGATTTAGTTTTTATGGAGCAGTAGAAGAAAC
>JAPYZP010004475.1:0-12347 GCA_030522985.1 Torymus sinensis
GGGGAAAAAGATAAACGCGTATTTCTGATAAATCTTATTATTATGAAGGGTTAAAGTTGACTTCCTAAAAAAACCGCGGTAATACCCACATTTACCCTACTCATTGAAATGTTATTGTGGAGATGAAGGTAAGGCGAAACGATTATTTGGCAGAATCCCATCAATTTTGTATATTTTCTCATCCTCATTGTATTGAAAATAATGGAAACTGCAATTATTACACGCATATAGGTATTCTTCAAATCATAGTGTATAGAAGTCAGGAAATAATCGGTTATCAGTTGACTCTTAAGATTTGCGGAAAGATATTTTACAGGATGTTAAAAAATTCACAATGACGTCATACTAGGTATCGTCACTCTTTAATAATCAAATGGAAGAAAGATTCCACTTTATCAATAATATCAGGCTAAGCGATTAGTTTTCGTTAGAATGTTATAATAAAATTCAGAGAAATCGTAAAATAAGTTGATATAATCTTTTTATAAGTATATTAATTGCATTATTAAAACTACTCAATTTTAATATTCTCGAAATAAAAAGTTTAACCTCTTATAATATGTATTATTAGATTATTTGTGTATTTTATATAAATTCTTTTTGCTACCTTCTAGAGAAAACTGATAGTAACAAAAAAATTTTTTTGAGAAAATTTGTTAGGAATGTTGTTTAGCACTTTTGTAATCGAAATACTATTTTTAAAAAAAGTCTGTACGAATGTGTTTGTGTGCTCGCGCGCGCGCGCGCGTGTGTATGTCCGTATAATACTCTGATATCTCATGATCTACTCGTCCAATTTTAATCAAACAGGGTTCATTTTTTCGATTTTGCTTACATAGTTGTTACAATGATATTGCTTATAATATTCTATTTTTGTCAAAATCGATTTTATTTTTTGTTTTATAGCAATTTTTTAATTTTACAAATTTTAATTTTCGATTTTTTAAATATTTGGAATTAATATTGTTTATATATTATGAATTTCCACTATATGTGGGATGAAATTCTCTATAATTTAAAAAAAAACATAATGCTTATATCTATATTTAGTCATAAGTTATTGATGAAAACGTAATTTTCACCATACCCTGACCGAAAATGCCACTTTCGCTCCTGGCTCAAAAACGCGAACGTGATATTTTCGGCCCGGCTATGGTGCAAAATAGTATACGCTCCACGAGAGTAAAATTGGCTAGCCCACATCTCGTGTTTGCCACCCTCGCCTTCGACTCAGGTGGCAATTTACACGAGATATGGGCTGTCCAAGTTTTTTCCTCGCTAGGTGCGTAGTATACTATTTTTGTAAAAAATATTTTGTTGCTTATAAACAATAAGGAATACTATAATTTTCTAAATTTTTAGGTTTTTTTATTGATTAGTTTTGGAAAGAAAAAATAATTTCTAAAAAAAATAATTTTATTTGTCGTTGCTTAGCTAGAGTAAAATTGGCTTAATTGCTTTGACATTTTTTTAGGGATAGATTTGGATACCTATCGAGACAGTTCTTTGGACAAATGGATTGGTTCATAAATTTCAGAGATATATAAGTAGGTTAACAATTTTTTAACCTTTTTTTCAAATCGCAATTTCCCGAGGACGACTCGATGTATTATCTTGACATTTCTAGACCATTTTGTGTGTTATATAGGTAATATGTGTGCAACATTTTAACAAAATCATGCGGTTATTTTTGGAGATATTTATTGAAAATTTTCGTATTTTAAAAAGTTATTTTCTCTGTTGCACGATCAATGGATTAAAATTTATTGAATTGTTTTGACATTTTGTAGATATGTAAAGTTTGTATATTTTATTTGTATGAATTACTTTCGCAAAAGTTTTTGTTCTTTGATGTTCAAATTTTATTAACCTTTTATTTTCAAATTGTATTTTTTAACGGCCTTATGTATCAACTTTGAAGTTCTAGATAATTTTGTATGTGATATTGGCAATATTTATGTTAAATTTTATCAAGATGATATGATTAATTTGTCTATAAATTTCAGAGATATTTGAGGTTAACATTTTTTCAATATTTATTTCAAATCGTCATTTCTCGAGCTTTATGAATAAACATAAAATTGACAGGCTATATTTTGTATGACTGATAAGAAAGAATGACTTGACACAAATTGTCTGGCTTAACTGTTAATGAACGTGCACTTGAATAGTGTCAGATAAATACTTGAAAAAGTTTTATTTCATCGAAGCTACTTATTTCATCGAAGCTACTTCTTAACAGCTATTTCTTAATTGTACGTTACTCACTTTGAATCGCAGCTTGCCAATCGGAGGTTCGGCATAAGGGATACCCCTAAACGAGAAGTACTGTCCACCATCTATATTATTTCGTATAACACCTTGTAACTTTCCCTGTTTGATTTCAACGATTGGAGTAGTCATCTTTACGTATTGGCTTGCAAATTTGTGGTCAAATACTTCAGGGAATGAGAGTCTCGTTTCTCGTTTAGTATACTGTCTCAAAATACTCCAAGTTATTGCATTTCTTATCATTCCTAAATAACTAGTTAATTATTAAGTTAACTTACGTGAGTCAAAGTTTAATTTCCAATTCCTACTTTTATAAAATCAGTATAAGATTTGTGAATACTACTCTACAGGACTTGAATAATTAACAAAAATAAGAAAATAGAAACAAATTTGTTTCAAGCTTGATCAAGATTCAAATTTTTCGTTTTATATCTGCAATAATATGCAATATCTTAATATGGCGACTCGTCATAAATTGAACAAACTTTAGATTTATATTTCTGTTTGTAATTGAGATTTATATAATACAAATCGTGTGTAAAAGTTAACCTTTTTCGGGGGTTAATTCTTTTTGGTGTAATGACCGTTCAACAAACATTTTATATGAAAAATGGAACCTATTGCACAAACTTTATGTAATTAGTATAAAATTGATGAAAAATAAACTAAATCTGTAGAAATAAAATGTTACACATGTAATATGTTAAATTTTGACAAATCCTGTTTTAAAATTTTAAAAATTATTTTGCATTTTATTCATTACGCTGACTAATATTGGGTAAAATCGCCAAATTTTCGGGTTAACTTTTACACATGATTTATATTATTTAAATATCAATTACAAAGAGAACTATAATTTGAAAATCTAAAATTTGTTTAATTTAGGACTAGTCACGATCATAAGATAGACCTCGAGAAACCGCTAATGAAGTTGACAAAAACAAAGTAATTATTTGTTTAAGCTATCTACTTTTAAAAGTATAAAAATAAACAGAAAGAAATCGAGTTAGTAAACACGTGGTGAAAAATAAGGTTAATTTCATTAACATTTTTTCCTGTTTACTCAAAGTTTGCATTATATAGAAAATTCATATTGAGTATAATTTATTGAATTGAATTGAATTGAGATTTATTTGTCTAGTAGCAAAATCATTACATTACATGTGAATAAAATTAGAATTTCATAAACTTTTAACAATCAATTTTAGAGGTTAGATAAAACATTGTCAAAATACAGCTGTCATCTTGCATTAATTAAAACCATAAATATGTCACGTTAAAAGAAAAATATTTTTTTTGTTTTCAAAATGTCAGGGATATAAACAGCTTGATTGACTTTAGATACTAATATACAAGTGATTCTTACTCGTGTAGCAGACGATATTTTGCACTAGTTATTCTTACACTATCACTTAGTTTTACATAATTAATGTATTTCACAGACACTTCTTTAATAATTACTACACTGTGTACATTGTTTATGAAAGTACAACAAACGTATAAAATGTAATAAACTACAGGTAGCCGTTGGAGCTACAACTATGAGAAATGTGATAATCACGATAGCATATTATCACAATCGCCAGCGCAACGAGCTACAGAAGCAGTAAGCTCATCGACAAGTCGGTAATTAAAATGATTTAGACAGCTTACTTACCAGCATACGGTTATTATATGGTAATTGGTCAGATTTAAATCATTATATTTTGTAAATATAATGAAAATGTATTAACTTTATAATATTATTAAAGTTTATATCATTTTTATTAGTGGTAAAGTAAAAATAGTTAATGTTCGTGTAAAAGTTTATAAGTATATTAATATAAGAATCAATCTATTGTTAAAATTTTGCTACCTATAACTATGGTAAAGAACGCATCGCTAATATTAACGCGTGAAAAGGAAACAACTTATTGATTTGAAATTTATGATACATAACTTGAGTATTAACGATACTCGTAATTTATAACATAATTTCTGAAAACTTATTGTATTCTTGAATTCTCTACACTAGATAAAACAGATTCCTCGTAGGATAAGGCCGTTAGAATGTTCTCCTATCCCACCATGCTGTTTTGAAGGCTTCAGACAGATGGCGTCACTAGTACGAGTACTATAATTTACGACTCTCCTAACTCCTTTGAAGTTACTTTACTTTTGCAAAATCGGTTTATTATAAGTATTGAAAAAATGTAGTTTTATAGAATCTTAATATTTGTCTGTAACAAATAATATTCTAGAACTTAATTTAATCTCAAAAAGAAAATTTGTTACTCTATCGATTTGTTACGTGCTAGTTTCTAGTAAAGATAAGTTGTTTCCTAAATAAAAGGAACGCTCGTTCTCTTTTGAGCCTAGTTCTATTTCATCCTAATAGCTTTCGGGATGGATTTTTGGACACTAATGGGCGATGCGAATTTCTACTTAATTTGATTTAAAATATAAACAAATATTATCAGTAAATTTTTTGTTAGTGAATTATATTTTACCGAAACGTGCATAAAGTTAACTGATATTTTTAAATCAAAATTTAAAAGATGTTATTTTATCTTTTAGGCACTATAATTTATAAATATATAGTATAAAAGTTATAATTTTGGCGAAGCTATTTGACAATTCGATTTAAATATATTTTGTAAAAGAAGACTTTGTATTTAGAAATGATTGGATGGCATTTGCAAAGATACGCCCACAATAAAATTTATTTTAAAATAATCACTTTTATTAACAAAACTATATTTAACACTCACGAAGATAATCTTAGAATAATTACTTTAAAATGTTTTAAGAAGCTCAAACCGAAATTTCAGTGAGAAGCGGCGCATATGAAGACAGATCGACAAATTGTTCCAGAGAGCAGAGTAACCGCTAAAAAATTGAAAATTAATGTGACTCGTTTTGAGAAATTGTAATGAACTGAGTTTAACAGTGAGCTATTGGAAAGTAAGAATAGAAGTGAGATTTTGAAAATTTAGAATGAACTGGAAATTCCAAAATAAGTTACCAAATAATTTAAAGCTATATTCAAAATCATTATAATATTTCTAAATAATTGATTTAAAAGTTTCTGAAAAATAAAAGAAGAACATACAAATAATCAGTAAAAGTTTATATAATTTCAAATAATATTCGAATTCATTTGGTCTTGTATAAAATTGATAATTTACTTAAATTTTTCTTTATTTTTCTGAAATTATTCTACTTTCTTATCTGGAAATTAATAAAAGAATATAAAAAAAATAACTCAATCAATGTCAAAAATATGTTATCTTCTAGAAAAATGAACTAGTTATTGTTGTTCAAAAAAATTCGATCATCCCCACCAAAGATATTTGAGATTAAAAATTTTATTTTTATATTTTCTACGAGAATATTTGATTTATCGACACAAAAATTTAACCGCTTATTCTTATTGAGGACAATATTATGTTAAAATTTAAAGAGATTATCTTTATTTTTTTTAATATATAATGATTTTAGAGTTTCTATTAGCAATATTATGAATTTAAGTAGAAGTCGATGCTATCATCACTTTACCAATGATTTAAATTATTCTTATCAAACTTATTTCTTGGGCCATTTTTATAATTAAATTGTCATATATATAAACGAATATGGTATATTAGAACAATATGTAAATACTAATTAATAAGCAGCAATGCTATCCTTTGCCCATAAAGTGTCACATATTATATGTAAATAAAAATCTTCACTCGATTAACACTTATACCAGAGATCAAGTATCTAAGTATGTGGGGTCCTCAACTTCTCATTAACCAACCAATTATTTATTAGCGAGAGTGTGGTGGAGACGACGAAGTACCATGATGTTTACCTCCCGTCGAGTCGGATGGTTTTTCCTGGATTCGTCTGCCGACGAGTGACGGTCTTTCGAAAATTAACGTCAACTCACTCAAAGTCAATTGCAGGATAAAAGATTACGACGCACTTTGAGAAAAATACAAGAAGGTTATTCGACGAAATAACTTTATGCCTTTATTGAGACTGAAATCTCTAAATTTCAGCGTCACTTTATATTCAATTGCGCAAACTTCAGAGGCTTAATTTTGTGGTTATATTATTTATTCACTTTATGCTTGCAATTTTGTAAGGTTATTTTTAACCTTACATACGATAATATTAATAACTTGTAACCAAAAACAATTCAATATAATAGTATATAAAGAAAATTATTGTTTTTAAATACAACCGCTACTCGAAAAAGTTCTAATACCTTAAATATTCAATATCAATGTACAAAATTTGACTTTTTCTAGTGATGGAATGATGATTGAGAACGAGTGGCTCATTCGGGCGAGTGAAACACGAGTACTCAATACCATCATCCTCGCTAGAAAAAGTCAACATTCCTCCCTAGTTGCATAATGTACGTACTATTATCTTGTATGATGTTGTCTAAAATTATTTTTATTTTATTTAAATAAATGGCAGTTCTAAAACTAATGGTACAGCATTTTTCATATTAAACATTTTTTTGTAAAGCTGATTCTTATAAAGTTACTACTTAATAACGCTAAATTATGCTTAAAAAATCGATTTTTTGTGTAGATTAAAAGAATTTGAATTTTCATAAATATATTAATTACAAAAGTGGATAGGTCTTATTGAAATACAACTTTTTTTTCCTCCGCATAATATTTTTCATAATGATCAATGCCAGGCAAAAGAACCGCATAAAAATTATTGTAAACCAAAAATTTTAAATTAAAAACGTGTAGATCTAATTAAAACAAACCTAGCTTAAATCTAAACTACTTATATTGAAACTTTCAAATTTTACTTTTTAAGTAGACCATACCATAAGAAGAATATAAATCTTTTATTTTATAGTTAATATGATACCTAATTATATATCCTGATAAAAGGTTTTTTTAAATAAATATAACAAACTTTCTTAGTTGATATGATTAAATTTTCTACGAAACTGCCTAAGCTTATCTCACTATCCCAGCTTTAGATGCCAGCAGTTGCTTGCCATATAAGGCCCGTACGGCACACCTGCATCGAAAAGTCGCGTGTCTGAAAATAGCAGCCGCTATCTCGAGAGGAACGAAAGTAAAGTGTTAATGCGATATTGATAAGAGTGCCACGTTTGCAATGCCGGAAATTCCATATGTCAGGCTACTGGAATTCTGGCCGAGCTAATCATAATAGCGGATTTGTTCGAAGGTAAATGTAATCCAATTACCGAGGTCATACATACCTTTGAACTTAAAAGTCATTTGTTTGGTGGACGTAAGGCGTAATATATTATTTTAGTACGGGAGGTATAGTACATTTGTCATTCAATTTTAACACGTGGAAGTGTATGACTGACAAAGACTACCGTAATACAAGCTTAGATTTTGCGTAAGATAATTGTAGCTATTAGTAATTATACTTTTTCCTCTAAAACTATTTCGCGACTACATGAAACTTTCGTTACTTAATATTTTTAGATCAATTGGTGGATAATGATTTTTAATTTTATACATTTATCGCATAAGAAGTTATATTTATAAATATTTTTCTTATACGAAAGAATTTTAAGATATCAAAATATACGTGGAGAATATCGCTATTATAATAATAACTTGAAGAATACCGCTATTATAATAATAACTTGCAGAACTTTCCAAAGATCTAAGGAGGGTCTTTTGCAAAACCAAAACCAATAGTTTTTAATAAAATTGAAATACGTGATAAATAATAATGATTAATACCATATTTTTGTGCGAAATTTCAATGTAGCTTGACGAAGAAATAAATGAGTAGGATATTAATAAAAATCGAGTTTGAGGTTACATTACTATAGAGCCTTATGGGATAACGCAATTCGAAAATCCTCCATAATAAGATCACAATTTTCTTTTAACAATTATTTTTCTAAAATATTTAAAAAGTACGTTTACGTGGATTCTTTCGTAACATGTATCGTGCTTTCATACCGCCTGATCGTCCATTTTACACGAAACCGCACAATTGGCCCTTTACGATCTGGTCGCGGAGTGTCAGTTCGCGTTAAGGATCGCGAGAACACGACAAATCGCTGCGAGACAATAAAAAGATCCCTGTTCATTTCTTAGTGAAACCTGAATGGTTCCTTGTCGCAAGAACCCTCCGGCTAAAGTCTCGTCGCTTTTTCTCCGAGAAGATCTGAGCGCGCCAGTAATTATATATCGTAAAATTTTAAACTTCTTCGCGACGTTTTTTAAGGGGCAAAAAACACGGGGACATTTCTGCTAATAATGGTGTTAATCATAGTTTGTTGAAAATAATCATTCGACAATCTATTACTCTACAGGCATCTTTTTCTTCCAAACGAATGTAAGTATATTCGAGCTGCTAGGTATATACAATGATTAATTTTTGTTTTATAGATACAGAAAAATGTAAACAATAGTCTACTAAAACAATCCACCAAATTATGCAGTATGCAACTTTCGCTATTTACAAATACTCAAAAGTGTAAAGATATTTTATACCTTATGAATGCATAATTTCTACCTATTTGTGAATTACCAAAACACCTTTCAACGCCAACCCGGCAACCTTAATTTTTCAAAAACATTCGCTCGACAACAACTTCTTAGAAGCCACCCATACCTCCGACAATCAGGGGCCCAATTACAGAAAGAGAAAGCCGAAACGAGCCCGGCACGCGCGTAAGTGTCGCCCGCGGGAGGACACCATCGGTCCCCGAAGGAAAACTCGCCGCCCCTGCTGCTGCACGCGTCGCGGCCATATAATTGTTTTCGCGGAGGACGCGTGGCCCGAGGGCCGCTGCGACACGAAGACGACGACGACGAAGAAGAAGAAGAAGAAGAAGAGGACGAGGATCCCGAAATTTTCGGGCTATTACAGAGGACTCTTGCGGTTTTCGCCTTTGTCTCGCCATTAGAATTACAAATACACTTGTGTGCAGGGCTCCCCGGCACGCGCCCTGGGCGCAAGCCTTGCCGCCGCGTATTTAATGCCAGACATTTCGAGTGGACGCTCGGAGGTATATAGGAGGCGGAGAGGAGAGATGGAGATGGAGGGCCAGGACTAAACGGATAGTTTTGACTTTTTGTAGCGTCTATATGTCTGGATCGTAGATCCTGCACGACTTCTTACTGTTTTTGGACGAGCGTTTAGAGTGATTGCTGGTTACAGTGTGTAGTGACGGCTTTTTAGTCTTGTGAATTAATCAAGGGCGATCGAGCTGGCTTTCAGGTGTGTTTCAAAGCGGTCGTTGTGCTTGATTGATCAAAATATTCGTGCTGTTTAAATTTCATAGAAATCGAAATTTTTAATTTTCCTATATACCTACAATTATACCAAAACAATACCGTCAAATCGTCTCGTCTGGTGATGAGACAAAGCATAAATGTCACGAATAAGCATGAAGCGTGTGCTTAAACGTACGATTAAGGTATATGAAGACGAGCATAGGTAGCTCCACGGTGATGTTTGGAGACTTATAGTAAGTAAAGCAGGACATTTCTTACCCTGGTATCCTTGGTTCCAGCCTCCTAGTGTGTCACACTTTATTAAAAAGTATGGAGACGGCGTTCGTACGCCAGATAAAATACCTAATTAGAACATATTTTGGACTAAATGATCTCTATAGATATCGAGTGCCAATATTTTGTTATGATTGTTATTCTCCTCACACTCCTAGCTACTATAATTGTATTTATTACTAAAACCAAACATCACAATCAGCAATGATTTACGCTAGCCAAGAATTCTTTTACGATACATCTGGTATTACTATACCAAATCCATTCACCCCCCGTCAATCAAAATTTCGGCCGATTGAGATCGTCCAGCCCTCAACCGAGTCCCTCAATCGCTCGCAGCTCGGGAACCTTTCGTCTGTCGCTTTGCCTCCCGCGGGACAGTCTCTCGCTCGCGCAGCCGACTTTCGCTCTCGGCGCGTGCACGTCGCGCGCATATATCCCTACGTGTGACGATAATAACACGGCTCGCAGCGCCATCGTCGAGAGGAATGACTCTTCCTTCGCCAAAGAGACTTTTAAGGCACTAATTTCGTACCTGGAACGAGTGAGAGGAGGGAGAGATTTCTTTGACCCTTTTGGGCACAGTATTCTGCTATTTCTCTTTTGGCTTTTGCGAAGATGCTGCGATTTTTATGCTAATATCAGTATATGTTTTCGGGGCATTCAACTGGTTTTCGAGTCTTGCATATGATAAGCAGAAGTTTACGATTCAAATTTGCCTATTCGTTGAACGGTCGACTAAAATATTTTTGAGATGCTTCCATAGTATGAACCGAAAAAATAATGTTAAAATTGCATTAGTACATGTTAATTTATACCAACCATTTAGACGTATCATTGATATCACTACGATGCTTGTGATATTTAAAATCATTCAATATCTTTAAATCGTTTAAATTTAGATATCAAATGAAAAAAAAAGTTTCTAATTTCCACGAGGAAATGTACGTATATAACAAAAGAGCGTTACGCTCATATAAAGCATCCCCAGCACGTCGCAAATCTCATCGGGCATCGTGCCGCGGCTCTCACAGCGTTCAAATCCACTTAAAATTACTTAATAATATCATATATGCATTACGATTTATTCCTCCTCTCGCACCCATAAAATAAAGTGTTGCAACTCGCTGCCATCCGCGCCAGATACGACTTGAATAAATACCATATCTCAAGTCGGACAGTACCGCAGCACAGATATCAAACAAGTTGTAACTCTCCTCCGATCGCATACACACACATATACTAATACGCTTGCGAATCCATCTCTCTCACACGTTTATATATATGTATATATAATACACGCGATCTTATATCCCGATAATCCGTGTGCGCGCGCGTGGTGCAAAACGCGCGCGCCCGTGGCTATATACAACGTGGTACGCGAGCGCTCCAAGGCCGCCCGATTAATCCGGCTAATTAATTAAGCGATCAATTAATTAGGCGACTGATTAATTATATCGTGGCCGAGAGAGAAAGAGATCGAGAGAGAGAGAAAGAGAGAGAGAGAGAGCCCTTGCGAGGCGTATAATTAAATCGTCGCGCTGTCAGGGGACTCGAAGGACTCGGCAATGAGCTTCTTCTGGTTCGCTCTCGTCCTCGTCTATACGGTCCGGGGTGGTCACTTAGTCCATCTTCCTTTCTCTCCCTCTATCGCCTTTATCTCGCTCGATTGGCTAATTAAGTGCAAGTCCTACGTCTTATTCGACTGGTGTGTGCGCTGGCGGTAGTAATTGCTCTTTTTCCGGGGAAACGTTCTTACATCGGCTTCCGTGTAATGGCCATCGGGCGCGCGAGCTTTTTTCGTGTCTAGGCCTGACGACGACGACGAGGACGAGGATGATGATCCGATGCCATTGTTTTACATAGGATGTCGCACTTGCTGCCCAGAGTAGGTGTCTCAGCTTCTTACCCCTGATTGAATTGAAGGCTTTAATTGCTTCCTTTTGAAGAGCTGTTGTGCTGCTTCCTAAGGCAATTGTTAAATCGCAGGCTTCTTTACTCTCTAATCCATCAGAAGCATACCATTGACTCTATCACAAGTTCTCCAATATCAGAAAATAATTATTTCAGGTATAATATACGCATTGAATACTAATTTTCAATTAAACTTCTGCGCGTATCACATCTAGCATAATATTATGACATTTGCCACATTTACATATGACTTATTATATATCATTAAACATAATATCCACATCAATAGATGTCATTTAGTATAATCAATCCACAACAAACCCACACGCGCGCACAACCGCACATAAATATTAATACTTATACCAGCTACTATTCCCACTCTCGCACCTAAGGATTAAACCTTCTCGAACCTACTCGGCGGAGAAAAAATCCCAACGCACTCGCCCGGCAACAAATAACAGCCTTTTGCTCTCTATCTCTCTCCTCCACGTACGGGAGGGAATTAATTGAAACGTTTCAAATCAAAACGCGTGCCTCGAAAGTACAGGCGCAAAAAGGACTCGCGCGCGGCTCCCGCGGCACTCGCAGTGCGTCGACGTTAATTAGAGCGCCTTTGCGTCCGTCAATTCGAAGTCCGCGTGCCGGACGCGCGCGCGC
>JAPYZP010004476.1:0-10214 GCA_030522985.1 Torymus sinensis
CCGGAAAATTTTTCATACCAAGTAATCTTGACTCAGTTTTTCACCCTGATCACGATGGTATATAAATGTTGCATTGTTTCAGAATCACCCTGTATATTCATCCCTTTTTCAGTCCTCCCCTGCTTCACCTTGTTCCCTTTGTTAGAGCTGTTATTTACCCTCATGCCCCCGCTAGTCTCTTCATTTTTTTTATTATAGATCAACAGTGTTAATAAATTCGTACAAAAGTAAAAAAACGTTCTAACAAAGACCACCACAAAGTGGTGGTGGCTTATTAATGAAGTTACGCTTTTCTGAAAGTACAGCTTCATACAATGTAGACATAATTTCAATCTTCTACTTCGTCTGATCTTTTCTTATTATATAGGTACAATATACCAACTCATCTATTCTACTAATACGATAAATAAAATGCTGTAAAATATTGAGAATAGATTTCTATTGAAATGAAAATGCAAGAACAATTTTCAAACGAATTTTGGGAAACGCATTATTTTTTTATTATTCGCTGATTTCTTAAGGCTTTGGTTCAATAATTTTTTTAAGATAAAAACTTGAAATGGAAACTTTATTTAATAGAATCAATTTCAAAGTTGTACTTTCGCAATGAAGACTTGCGAATCTAAAAAAATTAAATTTTATTTTGCAAAATGTACATTTTAATGATTTTTAATTCACTTTATGTGCAACATAGAAGAAAAAAATTAATAAAAAAAGCCAAAGCCAGTATTTAAACGAAAAGGCAGTATTGATAAAACATAACTGACAGCCAAATATGAAAGCTAAATAACGATATAAAACAAAATCACATGAATATAATCCTTCTTCATTTCGAAATCGATATTGTGTATATTTTTACTTCTATTTGGGAGTGAAAAATCATTAAAACGGATGAAACGAGAGGTATAACAGTCGCGCGTCGCTGTGCCCGCGTGTTTTTTTTATTTTCCGCGTCCCATTGAACCCGCAGGATCGGCGAATAGATGACAATATCAATATTTCTGCGCGAGCCATCGCGCACGCCAGGGGAGCTGTACGATAAACGTGAACCGCGCAATTTTTTTCCCGCAAAACCTGGCGAGACGTCCGCCCGACAAAATTGACTATTTTGAGACGTTATTTGACGTTTTTATTTATCTTGTTTTTTTTTTCTCTCCCTGTCCTTCTTTTTCGGCAAACCCGCGTGATTGATTGGGTTATTTTTGGCTGTGTACTGTATAGCGAATACGGGAAAAATAGTACCGTGGTTGTTATTTTTTATTACTCATCTATTAATATAAATTGTAAGGCTATATATACTTATAGTTGCTCTCGCGATTTACTATATATGGAGTCGAAAGACATCTGATTATTACTTAACTACCAACAGGTTCGATTTAGATGATTATCGGTGCCCGTGGAAGATAAATCATGCGGCGGTAGCTTAATAAACAACACCTTATAATCGCCAAAATCAAGTCTCATTAAAATTCCCATTGGCCGCGCGCTTAACCGCATCATCATTAATTAACCGTGCAGCCGCTACTCTTTTGCTATAGCCGGCAAAGCATAACTTTTTACACTCGTCCGGTGCGAAAGAGGAGGACGGGCCATCGTTTACTCGCAAACACACAACGCGTGTAATAATCGCTGAAAAAGGAAGAGATCGAGGAAAAAAGGCAGGAAGCAAGCTCTTAAAATCTCCGGTAGCCGGCGTCTTTCTCGCTTTCGTTAAATAAATCGCAGGCTCGCGCTCGGGAGCAGGGCCAGGGGAGCGTCGGCAACATTTTTATCTTTCCGCGCGCACTGGACTTAATCTCCGGTCGCGCGAGCAGAATTAAAGGCCTGTAAAGGCGGACTTGATTTAAGATCGGGCCTTTATCAGGCTGCGGCTATATAGGTACGCGGCCGTGTACAGCGCCGTATTAATCCGGTATAATTGTCGAGAGCGAGGCGCATTTTCGCGCGAGCGACGAAATAATCCCGGGGCCTCGTGTCCTCGTCTCCTTCCTGTGTTACTTCGAGCAGTCCCGTAAATCAGCGGAGCGCGAGGGGCATGCACCGAGCTATACTCCCGGCCCAAGATCTCATTATCGATTGTTCGGACCGCGGCGGCGGCGGCGGCGGCGGCGGCGGCGGCTACCTGTATGTTCACTCGCCTCCTCGGCGTCTTCGCGGCCCGGGTAATTGAGTTAAAGCTCTTGTCGCCGTGTGTACGTACACGCGCGAGAAAAGGAACAAGTGAAAAAGCCCAGGCTGCACGATTTATTGAAGATGAATGGCTTTTCCTCGGCGATCATGTTAAATAATTATCTACCGGGCCTTTATGCGCGGCCTGATCCTTAAACTGTTTCGATTCACTTTTAATGAGCAACTACTGTGGCTCCTTTATACTTTCTGTAATTCAAACGTAAAGCACACAGAAATAGTTGAAACAAGAATAACATAAGCGAATTTCGGCGAATGCTGTTATACGCGCTCCCAATCAAATGTTGAATTTTCATTTTTCTGGAAAAACGAAAGTCCCTTTATATGGATTTGCTTTTAAATCTCGAAGCCCCGGTCGGGCATTTTTTTCCATTTCGCCACATTTGTTCATCAATTCTGTCAGGGCTGTCAAGAGTTCGTTTCCGTTCTGTTGAAACAAAACAGAAAAAATATAGCGCCAATACTCGATACTGGAATGAAAATCCATAAAAGTTTAACGGAGGAAAAAGAAACACACGCGGCGGGCGGCTAGCTGCGCCTTAAAAGCAATTTCATGGAAAATAAATTGGCAGCGAAAAGTTTCGCCGTCAGATCGGGCGGGGGAGGGCGAGAGAAGACGTATTAGCCATTAAGCGCACAGGCCGAAATCAATGAGCGTCCGAGGCAAACATGTAACAATAAACGGAGCATCCCTCCCCTTCCATGTCGGCGGGGGATTAGTCCGCGCGTCGGCTGAAAATCTAATTTGACGTCGTCGCACCGTCCGTCCGTGTGTTTACGCTCGCCGGCCAGGATTGTGTGCGCGCGCGCGGCGCGATGTGTCTCGCGGTAACTGCGAACAAATGCTGCGAATTACGAATTCCCCGCGTCACGGGCGCAAACACATCGCTGCTTCGTGCGCGCCTGGGATTCGTCGATATTTTCTCGCCCACTGCAAGCCAGACTTTATTCCTTATGCGCGTGCGTGCTCCTCTTCTGCTCTCGCCACTTTTTCTCGCCTTATGACTTTTATATTCTTTCCTTGTGTAACTACGGCTGTTTTCTCTATTTATAGAAGACCCTTTGAGGAATTATCTTACTTTAGTAAAAGACCAGTATAACTCTGGAGTTTTTATTTGTAGAAACGGTTCATTCAGTTCAACAATAGAGTGTATATATAGCGACGTAAAATTCCGAATAAAGTTATAAAGTATGTATGAGTAAGAGATATATAAGTTAAAATAACTCGACATTAATATTAAAATGAAAAGTAAGCCGCGGGAATAATCGTGGCTTGCCAACATTAATGTAATTTTGGAGTAGCAAATACCGAGCAAAGGAATAATAAATAAAAACGGAGACGTGCGTGCGCAGTTCACAGTTTAATAACATCATCAGCTAGTTGATCCTGCCTCGCGCGCTAATCCGACTTATTTACCTCCTCGGAACACTTGCTAATATCATACTTGTAAGTCTCGCGCACGCTGCGGCGTATCATTTCTTATTCCCTGTGCGTGCGCGCCTCCTCATACTGCGGGCTCGCTATTATTTATCTTTAATTCTTTATTTATGCCTTCTCTGCTTCTTCTTCCTCTTTCTCGACTCCTTCTTCGCGAGCACATGATTACAGTTGGACTTTTGCTCGCACGTAGTTTCTGACAGCGCGAGGCCTGCAGGAGGAGAAAAGGAGAGGGACAGATATGTATATATCTCTATCGAGCCACCCTCGCTCTGTACACACACGTAGAGCCTGTCCCCCGCTCTTGTAGCGGCGCGAGCTCTCTAGCATTAATATAAACATTGGAGTCGGTAACTACGCGTCTCTCTCCCCGCGGCCCCCGCGCTCGTGTATTAACTGGCTGGTGCGTTGCGGGGGTGAACGACATCCGGCGCGTCCGGCAACTACCCCTGCGCCGCTGTCTTCTCTTCCCCCCTTTGTTTCTCCGGCGCTGGCTGCAGCGGCGATCCCTCGCTCTTTCTCTCTTTGTCGTTCCGGATCCTCGGACCGACCGCGATAACTTCCGTACACGTGCAGGCGCTTCGCTCCGTTTACCCCGGCCACTCGGACGTGCCCCGCGCTCCGGCCTAATGATTTTTCTCTCTTGCTCCCTCTCACGTCGGCCGCCGCGCGACTCGGCGAAATTTCGACTGCCGGGCTCTTTCTCTCCTCCTTACATTATGTACCTACAGTTTGTTTCGCAGATAGAGAGCGAGCAGCAGAGTTACTCTAATCGCCCGGAACGATTAAAAGCCACGGCCAGTTTTGTATAATGCGCGCACGTATAGCCGAGGGTCGGATGAAATTTGTTGCGAGAGAAAAGTTTCGAGGCTGTGTGACTGAGCGCGTATATTCTCCCCGGGAAATAAGTTGCTATACTCGAGAGAGAGAGGGGCGACGGCCGACGTATATAGATATATAGAGGCGCGCTTCATTTTTTGCTCCTCGCGCGCGTTTAGAGCCTCGTTTTCACGGGCAAGGACATCCGTTTTAAAGCTACCCTCGTCTCTCCAGCCGGCTGGTTTAATACGCCATTAAAAGTACAAATATTTGATGAGAAGAAAGTTTTTCCTCGCTCGACGTTCGGTTTAATGCGGTAAAGTCCTCCGCGCGCTCTGCATAATAATAATAATAGCGCGGCCGTAGGTACACGCGGGGTGTATTTTCTAAATTATAGGCTGCGAAGCTCTGCGCTCCAACTACTCCTGTACTTACATGCCCCGTGAAAGATTAATATTTTGTTTGTAAAAAATACTATACACCTAAACATGCATAATATTATAATGGTATATTCTAAATCCGGGGAGGAAATTTTTTCGATTTCTACGACACGCAAATGATGATCGACGTTATGTTTTTGAATTTGAGGAAGAAATATCGCCGGAAACAGCTTGAACAAGTTTATCCATAACTTTCGACGTTTTCTTCCGAAGTTGAGAGGCAATCCCCCCTCGCGTTTCGTCGAGCTATCCGCACGCACGTATCGAGAGCGAAAGCGCGCGGCACAGCTGCGCGCGGCTTAAGAGGCCGCAGAGGGTAAAAAGCGCAATTCCACATTGCCGAGCCACCTGTGCCTAGGCGCCGACTCCAACAAAGTAGCGAAATTATTAGCATCTTCCGGAGTGTATGGGGGGCGGCCATAACGGGGGCCGCCAAGATAGACATCGCACGAGGCACGTACCAATGCGATATCAGCTGAGTGAGCGAGCGCGTAATAAACGTGCATTAGCTCCCCGCCGCCGCCGCCGCCGCCGCGCTCGCGTATATGTACACGCATTGTCCTGCAATCTGTAATTTCATCCGAGCGCGAGCGCGCGCCGTTGCCTCGGGCCGAGCTTTGAGCGACTTTTCTGAGCGCGGACAGGTAATAGCCGTGCATTAGCCGTGTATTAACGTCGGATTACGCCCGCCTTTCGATGAAATAACGACAATTTGGGGAAAATTCAATTTTCGTACTTTCTTTCGCTGATACCCGCTATTCCGTTCCTCCGTTATTCAAAGCGTTCAATGCACTATTCAGCCTTTAGCTATTTTTCATCACAAATACTTGATCATTATAAATATTGAGCTGTTTAAATACTAAAGTAAGACAATAAAGAATTTGTACATAGTTGCGACAGGTAAATGAATAATTGAATACTTCCATTAGTATTTCGCTTTATCTTGCTGTTGTACTCGTCGCACTCGGAATTCATTACTTGTTAACACAGCGCATTCAGTTTGTTCACTCAGCGGGGATGCATCAGCCGCGAATAAGAAAAAAATGTTTCTGGAACTCTGATTATTTAATGAAACACTCGCGAGCTCTTCGCGATGATTTGTAACGTGAATATTTCAAAGAGCGTGAATTGATGTGTGGCGCTGTAAATGTAGGCGTTAATAAAGCGTTTCAAATGAAATCATTACGCAAGAGTTAAATTATCTAGAGACGCGAGGGTGATCGCAAACGAGGGAAATCGAGTCGAGCATCTGCTGCTCTCTTCTCTCTTTCTTCCGAATCCCCAAATCATTGATTCGTCACGCCGATAAATTTGCGAGCCTGCGTTCACGAGACGGCTTAATTCCATTAAAATTACAAATCTTAAGAAAACAACGATGAATCCCTCTTTATCACCTCTTTCAGCTCTTATATATAATAATATGGATAAAAAAAATCTTATAAAACTCGTAGACCGGAAGAAAGTATATATCGCAGCGCAGAAGGCATATGTGTTGCACGCAGCGGACATTAATAATTTTCGCAAGAAAAAGCCCGAAAGGCCGAAATCGACAGCAGGCGCAACAGCCAGCTGCGCTCGGACTCCCCGCGTAGTCTGGCATAACTCATCGATTTCGGTCAGTTTTTTGCCGCACCCGCGCGAGCCACTCGAGTTCGACCGTGATTATCGCCCGGCCGATGCGCGCTCGCAACACACAAAACACAGGCCGAAAATCATCGCGGCTTTCCGCTCCATAAAGCGCCGAGTGTTTCCCTTCGATTCCGGCCACGCGTGCGAGTCCGGCCGCCCGTGACAAAGAGCTCGAGGAAGCGGCGCGCGAGAGAAGAAGGGAGAAAAGAGGGGAGCCAAGCGCCGAATTCGCCTCCATACACCGTTCTACAATGCTCTCGATCCGGCCGATTGACGATGCGAGAGACAGTGGAGCAGCGCTGCCGAAATAATTAAAAGCGCGTCCTCTTCGCTGTCTGGCCGTGCCTCTAAGTATGTGTGAATGTATAGTGGGGACAGCTTTGTTTGCGATGCGAGCTGGGATTATTACGGGCGACCCTGCGCGCACGATATTCTCGACGAGATAATTTACAAAGCGGTCTTCGCGCTCGGGCTTTACAAGTTTCGAGATGTAAATTCATTCAGAATTAATCAGTATTTTAGGGATATCCCTATCCGACAGAATAAGGTATTTTATTTTTAAATAATGACAACAATTATTTTAGAAAGATCATCATGCCATAGAAGGATTTTGGTGGAAAAAGAAGTGGCTTTTGACGAAGGCGGTTGATATAAATTGCGATCGAGGAATGCTCGCGCGAGAGCTTCGCGCGTTTTCAGCATTACTACCGTCATTACCTTTATCATTTTCATTACCAACATTATGTTCTCGAAGTAGTATTAAAAGCATTAATTCTGGTCTCGCAGCGCGCGTTAATGACCTTCATCTCTCTCCGTTATCATCGTCATCGCCATCAGCGCCATTATCGCTCTATAATTGCCCGCGCTCGCGCCATTGTCTTTGTGTAATCGTCACCGCGAAAGTTATTATTGCAGCCCGCCCGCGCGCTCAAGCATTGTTTCAACAGCTCGCCGTCTCTGTCGCATGTTGGCCACTTTAACGTTATACAGGCGCGCGATAAACGCGACGCCCACGTTATATTGCCGCGAGTAAAATTTTCGGCCTTCTTTTTGCAATATATAAGGAAATGTTGGAGGTCCTTCGTAAACATCGAGGATAGCTCGTGTTTTAGTACATACATGGTACCGAACTGTGAAACTGAAATTTTAGTATGCTTTTATAGTACGATCACTATATTGCTTTACAACGTCGAGCTTTAAATCTGCCAGAAAAGCAAACAGCACGGTTGAGTTTTGTGCTAAAGGCGCATTGGTGCAGCGCGGGTTAGAGGAGTGCTTGCACTAAAAGTAAATTGTTTAAAGTTTAAGGAAGCTCCGTCTCGGTTAAGGGAAGAAGGAAGACGCATCGCGTCGTAAGGTCGCGAGCCGCTCGGCCACTTAAAATCCACTGAATGGAGTTGACCCAGTATGCTCTCGGTACGTGCCATCGGACTGCTCGCGACGCATCTCAGATAAATATCCCCCGCGTGCAGATATATCGAAACTCGTCCGTCTCTCTCTCTCTCTCTCTTCCTCCCTCTCTCGGTGTACACACAGAGCAGAGAGCCGGCGGTGGAAAACGGTCACGCGCCGGCCGTACGTCACAGGGCGCTCGAGCTGTGCGCGCGCGCGTGTCGCGAATGCGAACGCTGTCTCTGCCGCGCGCCGCTGACTTATGGGGGCGAGAGCTCCGTGCATGTATATATATATATTTTTTTCAGCGTTATCTATTGCGCGACGGCTGACGGGGGAGGGGAAGGTGTGCTGCCCTTTTATACGCCTTTATGTGCGTCACGCCGCCGCGGCGCGCAACTCTGCCGGAGCCAGTCCACCCCCTTATACACCCGCGACTTTTCATTTTATACACACACGCGTGCGTCGCACGAGCTAAGCGAGTTGTTTCTTATGTACATATAGATATACCAATCGATGTTGGGATGTTGCATAAAGCGACCCTTTCACTTTTTCAGTCTTTGCACGCTTTCCGTGCGCTATAAAATTTAAAATAGAATCGGCTAAATACTTTGAAAAATAGTATCTCTTTTATCTTGAAAAAGATGTATAACAGGAGAGGCAGCACAAGTTTTTTCAAAAATAAAATTCAAAACGTTGGGCTACTGTTTTTTATCTACATAACTGTACGACACTTGTATATTCTCATGTTACCCGAGCCATCTAGTTAGCGCTGGCCTCTTTCGCGAGCTCAGTGTCAAGTCGAAAAAAAAGAAGGAAACCATTCCGACACAAGCCCAGATAAAAGAAAGAACAAAGGAATGTCCAGTTGTAACGGCGGGGCCCGAGCGCGCGCACACGGTAGCCGCGCGCTGCGAAATAAAAAATTAATAAGCCCGAAGAATGTCTTAATTGGCGAATCCCGCTGAAAGCCGCTCCGCGCGTCTACGCGATACAATATACACGCGCGGCGTCTTCGCGGAAGAAGAAGCGGGCGAAACGAGCGAGTCAAAAGTTCAACGAGCGCGTAATCCCGCCGGCTCGTTTGCAGCCCGCCGCAGCTCGCAGCGGCGATTCCCCGAAATCTCAATCTCCTGATCCTCCTCCAAAATAATTAAGCCCGCTGTCTCTCGTCGCGCCTCTCTCGCCCTCTCGCCGCGCGATTTACGCCTGCCGCATTTTATTATGCGGCCCCCTCCCTCCGCGAATATTCCTGCATTGTTTCCTCATACTTTCGCGGCTCGAACTTTTTCGACATTTTTTCGAAGATTATTCCGGCGACTCATTAAAACTCGAGCTTCTCCCTCGGTGCTTAATTGCTTTCGTTAGGAGCTTGCGTAAAGTCGAAAATTAGAATTCACCGCTGCAAGTGAACCGCTGAATATATACAATATTCAACAGTGCCGACGTAAGGCAACATTTTCGATGAGCAGCAGTTGCTCGACAAGGCATTGGCCATCGATGCACGCAGGCGCGTACGCACATTATTTACGCTCATTTTGCAAAGAACAATGCGATATTTTCTCTCGGCGAAATTAAACGGCCCTCCAACAATCACTCGCGGCGTTATTTAACGAGCGGCGCAAACAGCGCGACGTAAACAATGCGCGCGAGCAGAGCGAATCGAAGCTAGCGTCTGTTTCCAGTGTTATCGCGGGGATTTATTGTCGCGCGAGAGAGCGAGTAGGCCGGGGGATTAATATGATTCTCGATTCGCTCCGCACAAAAGACGTGTCGTCGTGCCTCGCGCACCCGGCCGCCCGGAGAAGAGCCGGCTAGACGGGGGCGAGATCTAAGATCCAATTTCGAAATGAAAGCCAGAGCCATTGTACT
Source organism: Torymus sinensis (assembly GCA_030522985.1). Taxonomy (NCBI): domain Eukaryota; kingdom Metazoa; phylum Arthropoda; class Insecta; order Hymenoptera; family Torymidae; genus Torymus; species Torymus sinensis. The sequence continues at coordinate 9,778 of JAPYZP010004476.1, forward strand.
TGTGAAGAAGCGACGGAGCTTCGATGTACTTTCCTCTCCTTCCTCCTTTCTTATGCCGTCTCGCTATCTCCTCCGCGCGCGCTTTCAATTCCCGGCCTCGCGATCCCTTTGTCACTCCGCTCTCGCACTCTTTCTCTCGCCCCTCTGCCTCCGAACTCACGGCTTTCTTGTTCTTTGGCTAATTTTCGATATATGAATAAATTTTACGGGCAAATATTTTATGCACCGGCCTTATCATTATTACCGCTGCATTATCGTTTGTGAATTCGCCCCGAGGCTTTTCATATTTTAAGAAAATCTATCTGCCCGCGCTCGCTGAGTAAACCTAATTAACGCGAATTCAAAGAGAATAAGCAGGAAGAAATGTATCCATTCTCGTGGTCTTTATTCTCCTCGCCTGCATTAGCGAATCTCGTGATTCTCACCTATATATATAT
>JAPYZP010004477.1:0-10212 GCA_030522985.1 Torymus sinensis
GAAAAAAGTCCCCCCCCCCCCCCCCCCCCCCATGTAACTTTGTCTCTCGCCCCTCCTGCAAAAGTGGCTCGAATCGAATTTGAATGCTCTAGATTCGATTACATCTGGGGGAGAATGGAAAGGGGAGAGAAAACCGATCGCTTATAATATACGTAAGGTGAAAGGACGGCGGGGCGGCGGTGGCGTGTAACGTATCGCTTTCTTCTCCGCGCGTATATAGAGAATGAAAATTTGAAAAGGGCGAGGAAGAAGTTCGTTCTCGCCGTCGAGTTTTTTTTTTTTTTTTTTACTGAGGAGAGCGGAGACGACGAGTTTTTTGTGCGGCGACGGAAAGTGGAAAGAAAGATGGAGGTGTAGGACGGTATGTCGGCGGCGAAGTTTTCGCGGATGTTTTTTGAATTGGGAATTGGAGACGGGTTGTCGGGGCGACGTGGAGAAAGAAAAGGTGGAAAAAGGGAGAGCTAGAGAGAGAGAGAGAGAGAAAGATGTAAGAAGGTAGCTCGAGTGAATTTTTTTTTCGTTGGAAGTGAATGGAGCGCTTTCTTTTTGGGGGTAAGTGATGTTTTATGACGTTACCAGGAAATTTTGGTTCAATTTATTCAAAATTGAAATTTGAATTGACTGCCATGACGAAGTAAAATTATATTTTTAACGAAAACTATTAAAATATTCCAAGTTTGTGAGATTACTGAGATAGGTACTGATAGTATATCTTATTTGGTAGGTGTATTTATATATTATGAATATTAAAAATCAGTGAGTATCTTAATCAGTTGTAGCCTTTAATATCATACTAGCAGTGTTACCTCACCCGCTAACGCTCACTCGGTTAAGGATTCTATTTTAAATTACAAAGTGATTGCAATTTTGCAATAACACAAATTTCATGCGCTATTGAAGTATTACTATCTAAGGTAAAATCTGTTATAAAATGAAATGCCTTACTGAAGAGTTCAGTAAAACAGATCTGGAACGAAACGCTATTATTAGTACACATGCGTTTTTTGTGTACGCATGCAGTTTTCGTATGCATATTTTTAACCCTTTTTAAACCCCTTTTTTTTAGCCTTTTTAACCCTTTTTTCAGCCATTTTGTAAACCCCTTTTCAGCCCTTTTTTAAACCCTTTACATAACCCTTTACTGAACCGTTTACATAACCCTTTACTTAACCCTTCACTTAACCCTTCACTTAACCCTTCACTTAACCCATTACTTAACTTACTTAAATTATTGAGTAAACTCAATGTCAACTTTACTCAATGTACATTATTGGGAGGGGATGAACGACCACAGACCACCGATCAAAGACCACAGACCACAGACCGTTACCTTTTTAATATAATAGGAGATTATAAGAGTTTTTTTCTTGTAGAGGCAAATTGATTTATAGAACACTTTAAAATATACTAATTTGAAAACAAACATCGACCTATGACTAACTAAATTATCAATCAAAATAACCAAAACGATGCAAAATACTAACACGGAGAGAAATAAATCAGTAAAAATTACCAGACGGTCAAGTAACCCTGAGGCAGCTGCTGAAAATCCAAAATTTTTACGAAACTTTTGGCAATTTTTACTAAACTTTTTGTAATTTTCACAAAATTTTTTTGTAAAAATTTTGGATTTTCAGCTCTGCCTCAAGGTCACTTGACAGTTTAGTAATTTTTACTGATCTCTTTCTGTCCGTGTACATTACTCTCACTAAATCCCGATGTACCACCAAAGGGGCTCAATATCTCGACAACCCTTCCGCGCCCCCCATTCTCATGCACGTATATATAACAGACAGCCGCATCTGTGCGTATCTTCCCTCCATCTATACCTCACTCGTCCTTTGTATTCCGCGAAACTGGAACGACGCGCTGCTGCTGCTGCTGCATTGCATCGGGATGGGAAGAAAGGCGAATCGCGCCGTTGAAAACCAATCGGCGCCGCCGACGCCGCGAGGTCTGCAGCAGCAGTAGCAGCGCGGTGGCGGCGGCGGCAGCAGCAGCAGCAGCGTGGATTTAAGGGGTCATTCGGGTAATCGAGTCTCGCCCGGCGAAAAATATCGGGCGAGGATGGAGGAATACAGATGAGGCGAGGACGACGGAGAGGCTGTAAAGTTCGGATGCAATGAGGAGGAGCCGTGATTGTAAAAGTGTGTGTTGCCGAGGAGGTTGAATAGCACGTGGTTTGAGAATAGTAGTAGTTTGCAGAGGGAGGCAGATAATGGAAAGTTGGCGTTGGAATTTTAAAGGGTTCGTTAAATAAAGGGGTGGATTGAATTTTCTGGGGTTGGTAATTGTTTAGGGATTGTTGGACAGAATTGATTTCACATTCGATGTGACTTTTATATCGTAGATACTTTAATAGATACAATTGGATAGGAAATAGCTTTAGTGGATTAGATAAGATTATAGTTTTTTGTGTATCAATTAGAAATTTTTATCATGTATTCGAAGAAAAATATAATGAAAATGACAGTTCGTGCCTGTATTTTTGTTAATTATATAACTTTGATCATCTATTAGTCTATAATTTAGTTTTCGTTAAAAACTAGAGTTCACATATTGTTTTCAGACGAGAATCATAATATCAACTATATGAAATTGAAAATAACTGAATGCCTTTATACTTTTACATTAATTAAATAAAAAATAAATTTCAATAAATATACAAATGAAGGTAATTAAATACAGTCCCTAATTATCTATACACAACCCAATAATCGTCATAAATTTATTTCTATATGTAATACACATGCAGGTCTGACTGTACCCGATCCGTATCTACTTACCCGAACGTAAATCTCAACATATCTCTTACACACCCGCACTTTCTTTCTACAAAATATTCGAAAATTCACACTAACCAATCCACAATAACCTTTCAACAATCCCTAATCTCCACCTACCGTGCACCAAAACCCCAACAAAAAGAATATCCCTTTTCCATATCCCGATTACCGCCTGTGTCGCCGCATCGTTGTCGTACATGCACGCAGATAAGAGCCATATACACGTGCGTGCGCTAGGACACGCGATCGATCGATCGGTGCGACAACGGCGGCGGTCCTCCCTCGAAAGTGTTTTTCGGCGACGATAAAGTCGCCCATGTGTAGGTATATATACGTCGGGGGCCGCAGGCGATTCTCTCTATATCTCGGCTCCGAATTATATCGAGTGACGAGAGCTTTATGGAGATCGAGGCATCAGCAGTAGCGTCGTCGTTGCGCTCTTCTTCGCTCGGAAGAAAGATAGACGACGATTCTTTATGTTGGTGTATATATGTATAGTACTCGCGAGCGGTGGTTGTCTTTTTGTTGCAGGATCGTTTGGAAGAGAGAAATAGCAGTGGATCGAGATCGGGGAGTTAAGATGGCCTGGTGTAATCGCGTTGTCCCGGTTTATGCGATTGGGACGGAATGGGGCTTTTGTTGTTTGTGATTTTTCAAGACTTAGAGGGGATACATATCAATTCTTTTTTAAATTGAAAAATTGAACTTTATTTTGTAGTAAGCTATCGGGGTTTGTTTATTTTAAGGCTGGGTTTGATACAATAAATTATATATTTTCATATATATTGTTGTCAGCAAACCTTTTAGTTTTGTGCTTCTATTACAAAATGTTATGGGCAATTTTGTTATCGAAATAAATATACCGTTATTTTTAAAACCATAAATCGAAAAGCCATATTTTATTTCCCATGCATTTCAACGACGGATATTCCTTTATTTTTCAATTTCACGGGACACCCGAGCCCCATCGTTGCTCTTCTCGTTTACAGTAGTATATATCCATATTAAAACCATTCTCCGAACCATTTTTCCACAACAATAAAAAAGCACGCCTAAAAAAAAGCACTTTACCCAAACCCCAAACACTCGCGCGCGGTGGTTACTACATCATGAAATTTTAATCGAAAAACTATCGCAGCCCCCATGCACAGGAAAAAATCACTGCACTTGCCTTTCACCCGCAGCGGCGATCGATCGCGCGGGAAACGCATATATAGCTGCAGCAGCAGCAGTAGCTCGACAGCGGAAGATTTTAATTACCGCGGCAACTGCCGCCGGGGCAATAAAGCGCGAGCGCGCGCGTTCGGCCCAGCAAAATCGGCGCGGACCTTCTATATGTACGTATATATACGCCTCGTCTGAATGGCCCTCGAGAGAGCCGAGCTGGCAAAGCAGCGGCCACGTAATATATGAAGATCAATAAAAGAGGGCCGACCCCACGCTGGCGGAAGTGACGCGAGAGAGGCGCGCGAGGGGAGAGCCGGAAGGGAGGGAGGAAAAGAGAGCCGAAAGATAAGCCGATGTATACACGTACACATGCGGAGAGAGGGCCGCGATAATGCGAGCTGTCTAGTTGCGGGTAGATGTAGGAAGGAGAGAGAGAGAGGGAAGAGAAAAGAGAAAGAGAGGAAGGGAGAGTTATTAAAATTCAATGCACGAAGGGAGAGGAGGATTGCAACAGATGTTGTCGGGTTTAATAAGAATTGCAGATGGGAGGTTGTCGACGTGGCAAAATAAAATTTGTTGATCATTGTAGGTTGACTTGATGAAGTGTAATAAGCATTTTCCGACGGCCCTTTTTTTTTAAATCAGTTTAAGTGTAATTTTATGCTCATTTGAATTCAAGTTTAGTATACACGCTTCTTAAAAATATAAATAATGCGTATATAAAATAATTAGAAACCAATGGTAGAACATTTTTTACGATATTTTATATATAGTTATTGAACGTATATTTATTTTAAGTATTTTTAACAAAAAGTCACAAGTCCTACCAGGGATCTTGTCTGTTTTAATTTTTCAGCAGACAAAAGCAGCTTAAATGCAGTTTACTATGTGCATCATGCGCGGAATACGTTTGATATAGAAGATGAATCAACGCATTGTTGCCATTAGGCGAAATTCATCATCTTGAAGCAATTAGACCACCTAGTCTAGTATCTAATTACCACGTTACCAAAACACGTCCGAACCAGATCCAAGCGCAGAGCAGCCCAGCCATTAATCATAAGCATGATAAACTCAAAATGATGAAGACATTTAAGGTGATTTCAATTCTTTTCAATAAATTACAGTGTTTCAATTGATAATCAAGTAGAACTATTTATTTTGATGATATTATTCGACGTATTTTTAGGTACGACCGCTATTCGCTAGAGCCTTATAATTTCACCAGAGCGAAAATTGTCTGACTTTTCAAAAACTAACAATTTAATACAAGAAAAGTCTTTTCCCAGCCAAACTGAGAGTGCGTTTTAAGCGTTTTCTGCGATTTATGTAAATCATTATCTATATTTCACAGCGCTGTAGTCGTCAGAACAAAATATTAGTAAATGGATAAAAATAAAATAGTCTATTACAATATTATCTATACATGACAATAATCCTACCCAAAACAAAGAATTGACAAAAAAAAAAACAACAACTATTTTCTCATTTAACGACTAAACATCTCCGAGCCCGCAGTCCAACTCTAAACCCTCCGCAAAACTTTCCCAATACCGCCAAAAAAAAAGAAAAAAAACTATCGTACCACCGCGCCACCTCCAGTTCTCTATTTATCTGACAGCTGGCCTGACACCGTCTTCGCGACACACACACACACTCGCATCCCTTATCCGAACTTCCGCCGGCGGCTCTCGTCCTCGGCCCCGCCACCACGATATCGACAGACAACAACACCCGTTGTCTCGATCCTTCGCCAAGGCAGCCGCGCTACAAAGAGAGAGAGAGAGACGCACACCGCGTGCGATATTGGATTCCGGCAAGGAGGTGGTGGCCGTCGCGTGATATTTCACTCTCCTTCGAGGCGTCGCCAGTGTGGATATGATAAGACTGGAAACTGTGTATGTGTGTGTATAATGGCCGATACATTATGTGTATTAACTACTTAAATCTTTATGGCCGGATGCGACGGCTGCTGCTGCTGCTGCTGCTTTCTTATGCAGGCGGTATACGCTGGTGTTTTTTGCATGACGTCGGTGGTTGGTGGTGGTATAGTGATGGTGGTGGAGAAGGGTATATGAGGGTGCTGTAAAATATTTTAGATGGAAATTCCTTTCTGCGAGGTGAATTTTTATGATGGCAAGGGTAGGGGTTTTTTTTTCAAGTGTGAGTTATGGTAGTTGGTCTATTTTGATTATTTTTAGAAACATGTAAAGGGTGTGTATGGTCAATGGTAGACTAGTTTTCTATAGAAACGTGTTCAAGGTTTCATTATTTTTATAGAAAAGATAATCTTGAACAATATTCTTTAGTTATTGGAGCATTAAAGGCCGAAAAGATAAGAAATTTTTTTACACCTATTACACAGCGAACCTACAACGTCTTAGCCCTTACACACCTCAATACGGCCCTTCGCCTTCTTCCGTCAATCTAAAAGTAGTTCTCGTAAAACTGCACTTGCACCCCTCTGTAAAAATAACGGGGGGGGCATTTCCGCGTTATGAGTGCAGGGGAGTATCCTAGAGTATCCACACCCAGAGTGTGCGGGATCAGCGTGCATTTTTTGTAATTATCGACGAGCGCGTGTATGACGAGATCTACAGTTTATCCACACTTAGAGGGTTCAAAAAATTGAAAACAAAATTTGGAGGCACACGCTCCTGTGCAATTAATTTTGTCTCGTTCTTGTGGTCGTGCAATAGACGAAAAAAAATTCCAACACTCAAACATGGTCTTGTGACACGATTTTCAACACAAGTCCATTTTTCTTATGGAAATATATGGGAAAAAATACACGAAGTCACTGATGATTAACCTATAGCAAGCTCTTAAAAGTGCCAACAAATATTCCACGAAAAAGCGATTAAAGTAGAAAGAAAAGAGATTAAATCGTTAAAATCGTTCGGTTCTGCGCAAAATTAGGTGCATTTGACAAATCGTGAAAAATTACCAAAAAAAATCATCATTTGATTTTGAAATTAAGATTTTGAAATCATAATCACGTGAATTCGGAAAAAACGCTGATTTTTGATTATTTTTCAAAGTTTTGTAACTGAAATTCATTTACACAGGATCTTAGTCCAATGGATGCGTTTGTGTCAATAAAATGATCTGAAATAAATGAAATGAGTTTAAATAAAAGAATTTTGGATTTCATTATGATACACGTTATCCTTTTTATCAAATATAGCTCTTTTTGTAACTCAGCAAAAGTTGTTTGAAAAATATTATACCTTTGTTTAGCCAACTATAAATTAATTTCGACATTAACAATAGCATCATATTCTCTTCATCGTCGTACAATAAGCATTCCACTAACCCCTAGCCCCCAGCGAAAATTTCTAAACTATATATACAACTCGCGCATATCCACGCGTCACTTATGGTACACCGAATAAAAACATTCATATGCTCTCTCTCCAACACATCAAAAGCCAAATAGCGACCGTACGTTTATCGCGAGAAGACAGTCGCGGCGGTGGCGCGACGCGCAGCAAACTCCAAGGGGGGGGCTTACTCTCATCACTTGTCACTAACTTCGCGCTCGCGCCCGGGAGTGAGAGAAGAGCCAGCATAAATCCGCTACTCGCTCTGCGAGCAGTGAAATTCGGGGCATTTATTTTACAAAGGGGGAGTGAGGAGCGTGCCGGCGACGTGGAGAGTGCATTATGCGCCCTCGAGGCGAGACGAATGAAAGTCATTTTTTAGAGTGCACGAGAGGATGATATTTGCGTTAAAAAATAATGTGATTTATGGAATTTTTTTGAGAATGTAAGAATGATAAAGGTGAAAAGTATGCGCTGCGCGACGTTGCGTGTATGTGCGGTATGTAACGCGAAATCATTTGTATGGGTGGGATATAGCGAAACCGTGTTTTATTCATTTCCTGCCAGGTGTAGCCCTGTGTATTTACTTGGAATTTTTTAAAATTATTATAGGTTCAATTTTGTGTACGGTGAAAAGAGCTTTTTTATGAAGGAAGGGATAAAATATATAGAAAATGTGCATTATGTGCAGTCAGAGAATATAACGGGCATTCGTGGACGATGATAAATAACGTTGTTAAAAATCAGCTGTATGGAAGATTTTCCAAGGTTATTTTACACTGTTTATCATTAAATGAAAAAAAGTTAATAACATTTTGAGAATTTTCTACAATAAGATTTCTTAAACGACGGAAATTTTCTGCAAGATTTATAGTTATTCGCAACAGAGTATAATTAAAATCATATATGAAAATAGATCATTTTAAAGGTAAAACCAAAAACTATATTCTCATTGTTCACGAAAATAAGTAATCATACTATTACTATCTTATAATATTAACGAGTGTAAAATACTCTCACGAAGAAAAAGTAATTTTTTTTTGTTTTTTAATTCCCTGGTAAGACGCCGTCGAGGTTCCCTCCCAACTCTGTCTCCTTCTCGCACGAAAAAACAAGAGAAAGCACTTTCACTCTTCCAAGTGGCATTAGCCGGAAGCATCGGGACGCAGCACAGACGCGAGACCGATCGGCACCGCATCACGGCGCGCGCAAAATAAAAGAAAAGTCTCCAAGGCAAAAGGAAGAAGACAAAGCAAAACCTTCTCTTTTCGTCACGATCAACTCCTCCCATGCCCCTATAGATATATTTACGAGCCCTCGTTAAACTAAGTGACGCGCGCGCGTGATTCGTTTTTTTCTCTTCGAAAAAGAGCGACCTCGTATTCTTTTCAATCGTTCCCGTCGCCGTCGGAGCCGTTAAACTCTCTCGAGAACCTTGAAACTTTCGCGAGAAAGAAAGAGAGAAAACACATATCGGGCCAATCGACTATGCGCGGGCGGTGAAAACAAGTAGTCAGGGCCGGCTGCGGTCGGACGCTGCTGCCACGTCGGCATTTCTCACGTGCAGAGAGAGTGTATAGGTATATCGAAGTTGAATAGGTTGTTGAAGGGAGTCGCCGAGTAGATGTCGGAGTTGTTGGCGATGCGCGAGCACCGGGTGTGAGATGGCACTACACGTAGCCGTACGTATCAGGAAGTTCGGGGATTGTATTGATTGTCGCCGGCGACGGCTTTCGGCTGTTACGGCTTTATCGCTGCGTCATGGTGCTGGTGGGGATGGCGCGATTCATGTAATGTTTTTAGTATATTCGAAGAGATTTTCGGATTTCGCCAGCGCAATGGTTGTAGAAGGAGTTTTTTTGGATAATGGGGATGGAGATATTATCTATAAGCGTAATGAGGTCCACGATTATAAAACATTTATTGGCAATTATTTGAATTTGAGTACACGCGATATTACGAGCTCGTAAAACGAAGAATTATTATGTCTATTCAGAATAATAATTAAAGCGGAAAATTAATCGATCCTCGTAATCATGTACTTTATGTATCGTGGAAAATTTGATCATTAGTTTATTTACTTGTATAATAGGCAAATAATAAAAATAAGCTCGCGTTTAATCTCTCTAATTGTGAATTGAAAAGCTATATTATAGGTTAACTATAAATTTACACTGAATATATGCAGTTTAAAATCGAACCTTTTCTTTTATTCCCATAATATTTAATAATTATTCAAAGTTAATATACATTCAATATAATTGTTATCTAGTGGTTATAGATAGAAAGGGCCATATATACTGTAAAGCCAATTTTACATTTTTCGTTCAACAACAAAATAACTGAGAAGATAAAAAAATTAATAATAAGTATTATATACTGAGATTTTATACTGATATACAAATCATAATAAGTTCTATCATAACGTACGTTGATGGTATAGCTGGTGATTATTCCAGATTATTACCATAATTCTTAAAACAGTATTCTTAAAATTAGTAGAACATTTTTTACGTTTTATATGCAATAAATTTTCACGTTCGCACGAGGACTAGGTACGACACCCAGAAACATACCAACAACAACAACGACTAATCTCGCGCCCCGTAAGCCTCTGAATGAACCGAAGACATAGCCCCCGAAAGCGCGTTGAAGCGTCTTCGTTACCCATGCATTCACGCATCATATATATTCTAGGCGCATACGCGCTCCGAACATCAAAGAGCAAAGCGACGCGCGTGTGTTTGTGTGCATTCACGCGCGCGGGCGAACCGATGACCTTTGAGCCGCTAATGACTTTTGGCTGAGCACGCTATGAAAAACGAAGAGAGGAGGGTGGATAGGATGAAGGGGAAAACGCGTAACGACGCGCATTCGGTTGGGGTTGGGGTTAATTAAAGGTGCGGTGTACAGGATGGTTTTTTTTTTGGAAACAT
>JAPYZP010004478.1:0-11440 GCA_030522985.1 Torymus sinensis
TGTGTGTGTGTGTGATGGTGCTGTGAGAGCGGTGAGGTTTTTTCTTACCGCGGAGTCGTTGACGACGACGACGACGACGACACACTACACACATATAGATGGTTTTTCAAGGTCGCTCTCTGCTGCCGCTGGATACTTATTCTTTGTACTTCGGGACTCTTCGAGGCTTTTTCGGAGGAGAGAAGAAGGTACCATATAATGGGATTACCGCAAAAGAGCGCGGAGGGGCTTGGAATAGGGATTTCAGGCCTTTCTTTTTTTTTTAAAGGACCTGTCGCGCGGAATTGATTATGTGGGATGAAATGGTTATAGACGGTGTGTAATTTAGGTAGCTTGTAAACAGCGTATAGCCGACTCGTATTTGTGGAAGGTATAGCGTAGCGAATGGTTGTAAATGATTAATATTTAATGAGTTTAATGAGAGGATTGTGATATATAGTTGTTGGGATGGTGGGGATACGATGATAATTAAATTATCGTAATCAAAAATTTTTATGGTAAAATTTTACTTTTCTCGTTTTTATTCAATATTAAAATTACGTAAGAGTATATAGTATCTTATAAATTGGATGTGTCTAAATAAGATGTCAGAGCCAACACAACTTTCGAATATCTTATTTCAGTGGGTTTTACGTAAGAAGAATGATCTAACTTGAAAAGAGTATTATATTTATTACTCCGATTTCAACATATATTCGAAATTGAAATGTTTCGGAATATCAATCATTAACACCATTAGTGAAGCTATGTAGTAGCATCTGTCATTGTGTGTGTTGGAAAGCTTATAATAATCCCTATAACAAGTGATTTACGCGTAATGCTGTAATATAAAATTGCAAAGTTTTTCAAATCAGTACGAAATTACTGGGTATACGCCGAGAGCCCATTCAGCGGGTGGAAAACAGAGTAGAGTACTGCAGCGTTACGAGAAGAAATATTTTTGCAGCCCCAATAACTCAGTAATACAACTCGAGTTGGAGTAACTTGGAAAGCTCTTATCTCATAACAACTTCTTATGCCCTTCCGTAAAATATTACGCCGGGGGTTATAGCTATATTTTCAACGGTAGATTATAAATTCGATGAAACTTCTGATAATGGTTTTCAGAGAGTAATATAATACCGGGCTTCTCATACCGCGGGCCGCGTGTTTATTTTCAATTTTCCGTCCGATAAAATTTTGCGCAAAGACGCTCGCCACGGTCTAACACGACGGCAAAACATTCGCCTCTTTTCGCGACTTAATGAATTTAAATGTCGTTGGTTTAGTTTTTCATTTCAGATAATTCACAGACAATTTAATTTTGATTGCCAAAATTATCGCTACACATTCTATGCGAAGTTACCGAGAAATTATTATTATCCTACTGGAACGCTCTCTCGTGTATACCTATGCAAATTACGAAAACCCATTTTTTTTTCTTCCTCTAGCCCGTACTTATATTGCGGCGAACTTTAATTTCCAAAATAAGTTTGCAATTGCATCAAAAGTTCCAACGCACTTTTAAATAATCGCTCGCCGGTTAACTTTATTAATCGCATTCTTTCGGAATACATTATAATACGCTTCGTTATCCTTCAGAATTGAGAGATTAGAAAGCCTTTTATCGAGCTACCGGCTATGGCCATTTTTAATCTCGAAATTAACGTTCGCTTCCGCCCAAGTAATTTCCTCATCCCAAAGTGTCTCATCCATCTTTACTAAAGTCGCGGAGTTGAACTTTAAATCCGATACACGTAATTCGTTTCTCCCTCGCAGCTCGAAAAATTGATCACTCGCCATTTCTCGACTCTCCGAGCGATCGCGCGCACGGCGCACGAAAATTGATCCTAATAGAGCCATTCTTTCGCCCATACCAACGTGTCCCACAATATCTTCCACAAGGTAATTATTCACCTCTTCTGAGTATAACGATTTTCCGCACGCGCATCTCCCGGTATTTTTAACTTTCACTCTTTCCCCTTTGCGGCTGTTCTTATATATACGCGCTGGTAATAAGCGTCTCAGATATATTAAATTTCTTTCATGGCTTATAGATCAAAGGTATTTTGTTTCAGCGCGCGCGGGCGCCGCTGCAGCGCGTGTAACGGCACATCGAGAATAATCAATACTCGCGCTCACACTCGCTACTAACTCCCACGAGAGATACAATATTTATACACACACGTGTATATACATACACACACACGGCGGCAGTGGTGGTCCGATTCACATAGGGCTACTACTCGCTTTTACACGCGGAGAAACCGAGAGCCGGTGGTTTTACACTCACCTCTCTATATGTATAACAACGCGGAAGAGGGAAAAAACAGCAACGCGCCGCCGACGTATATATATACGTCGGAAAACCTCAGCCGTGAAATCGCGCTCGCAGACGCTCATCCTTTTTTATCCACAACACACACACACATACACACATGTATATAATACTTGTATGTGTGCGGAGCAGGAGCCTACGGCGGGCGGAGAAGAGCATTATACGCGTTTGCGTCAGGGGCGTTTTTCTCTCGCTCCATTCTCTGCGTGCGCGCGTGCTGTGCGCGTGTGCTATAGTAGGGAGAGAGGCAGCCTTTTCAACGTGCAAGGGGGAAGAGCAGGCAGCCAGCGCCTCAGACGCCGGGCGTCCTGCGTTTATATATACATATATATGTACGTATATGCGTACACGAACGCCGGGGACACTTTCGGGACGTTTTTAAGGCGCCCCCCCTCGCGATTTCTTTCATTCTTCTCGCTCGCTCCTCGCTTTTTTTCTCGCTTCTATTTGGAGAGAGAGAGAGAGAGAGAACGAGCGAGAGTGCGCGAGACCTGTCGTCTGCAGGCGCGGTTGCCGTCCTCTCTCGCGCGAGAGCAATGATAATTGGACTCGTATAGTAGTAATGCACCGCGCGCGCGTGCGTGCGTGCGTGCCTGGCCATCTGTAGCGTGCAGACGAGTTCATTAATTTTTAGGGTCTCGCGTATCTCTCTCTCTCTCTCTCTCGGCGGGTGTGCGAGTGCGCGCGTACGATGACACTTTTGCCGTATATATAATATGTATATACGCGCGCGTGCGGCGCGGGGAACAATGCTTGTTAGGCCTCGTTACCGAGAGATATGCACTTTCGTTTGTTTGCGAGATGCGTTTTTGCGATGTGTATACTGTTACCTCGCGGGCTCTAGAACGTGCTATCTATTTTGCAAGTGTTTTAGCAACTACTGTCTGCCATATGAACTTACTTTATTTTTCCACTGTGAAAATTTTTGCGGCAGAAACAAATGTCGTCCGATTGGCATTTTTAAAAAGCTCGACTGCCTGCTCCGTAATATTTGATGTACAAATTCGTATTTTTTTAACGATCTAAATGAACGAACAGCTTCAACCATTAACGTATTATAATTATTATATTATTATTTTCGTGGATAAATTTATTATAAAAGCAGTATAAGCTGTTTAAACTTTTGAAGTACATTAAGACGAGATTAACTTAACAGATATATAAATTAATAATCTATATAATTGTATACTCGTATATATTTTTATAATATATGTGAGAGATCGAATTAGGTACGTTATTATTATTATTATTATTAGTATTATTAACAGGAGTAAAATTATACAAAAGCTCTTGCAAAACTCCCTCCACATAAATCCATTTTACTAAATAAATACTAATCCCTAAATTTCTTTTTCACCGCTGAAATCATGCATTTCTCTACTACTACAAGAAATGTATTATATATCTATATTATATACCCTTTCCACGTTATAGCGCTGCTCGCGTCACACATATTTTTAGCGTGTCCTATAACACGCAAAGACAAAGGTAAATAGCGATATATCTGGCACGTGAGAAAAAATTAATGCTCCGTGCAAACGATAAGGTATATATATATATGTATAATATATAATACAGTCGTCGCCCGGTGTATAAGAGTAGATATAGTCGTATATAGCTTCTGCATCACATACATCCGCGACTTATATACTTCCGTCGTGCGCGCAGGGGTCGGTCGCGGCTAGCTTTTACGAGGGCAGTAGTGCACCCGCGATTTATCATAGCTCGCACTGCGCGCGCTCGCGAAACGGATAGCGTCCCTCGAGGGCCTCCTCCTCCTCCTCCTCGCACAAATCTTCGTTTCACGCCGGGAGAGATATGTATATACTGCTCGTCCTCCTCCTTTTTGACGCGCGAACTGCGTATATACGCGCGTGCGGGCACAAGTATTACGAGTCACGGTGTACTGCGCGCGCGAATGCACACACGTGACCGGCGCGCTCGTAACCCCTCATTAACCCCCTTTTCAGGAGCTACTGCCCCCCGCTACTGTATCTCTCCATCCCTCGGTAGCTTGTTACTCGAACACACATATATACATATATATGTATACGTGGTTCACTATAGCTTTACGGTTTCTTTCATCTCCCCGTCGCCGCACATCTTTTTTCCGCCGAGTTTACGCCGGGCGGCGCGACTACTCCGTTCATTGGCTTGATTGCCTTAATAAGGCGACTTCTTCGCGTCGCCGCGCGGGGAGAGAAAGGGGTTGGCATGTGTCGCGCGCGAGGTGACGGCTGCTTTCGTTAGCCAGACGAAAAGACAGAAAAGACGACGAGAGGGAGAACAAAATAACTTGATTTCACAGAGCGCGGCGTGAGTCGGGTGAGCAGCGCGAGAGATAGAAGTAAAGTAGATTCGTGTTGTACGTCTAATTGGCGCGCGCGCGCTCGCCCGAATAAGACGCGACTTTTAACGGCGCTTATTAAAACTTTTCGGGAGATCAGCGCGCGATTGAATTTAAATGTCGCGTGTATATACATATATAGTTGCGTCGAACAGGATGGCTTCGGATGAGAGTTGCCGAAGAAGAAGTGAAAGTGCGCGAGCGCGGAAAAGTTGAAAATTACCGTCGCGCTTTTTAATGCGTTAGCTTACACACCTTTGTGTAGCCTTTTTCAAAGTTCTTCCAAGTTCTGTAATTTGATTGTTAATGAAGCGGAGGGAGAGAGAGAAATATCTTCCTCTTCCCCGCCATTTACTTTAAGTAGTTTTTAAATAATACTGAAGGAGTAAAGGAAGTTTGCTATTATGGCGCGTCGGGTATATTCTTTGCGCAGCATTATATACCTTTGCCCGCGAGAGTATAAGCATCATCTGAAAAACAGCGCTGACTTGGAAACATAGAAGCGAGAAAAGTTTCAAAATTCGTAATTACCTTGCCATGCTTCCCCCGGATCCTTCTTTCTATCCAGACCGCGCGTCAGCGTGGCTCAATTTCCAAAAATCACCGTATTAATTCGTCGCACGAAAGAACCTCGACGCGAGCATTCTAACTTTTTGCCCTGCTTCCCCGCACCCTCTCTTCATCCCAGCGTGTATACGCACGGTGTATTAATTATACGCCCAAAGCCGCACGTTTACCCGGAACCTAGCCAAGGCCGCGTTTTTATGCATTAGCGGCAGCGCGCGGGAAAAAAGAAAGCTCAAAAAAACGGAGCGCGCGCATAGCGGCGACGGATAACAGGAGTCAGTATACGTATACCCAACGGCAGGGCGCACATTTTCGGTCGCGCTTCGCATTCTCAGAAATTTGGTTCACACAAGGGCGCACATGCCGAATAGCTGTGTGTTGCACCGTGTATATATATATACCGAGCACATGTCCATTTATAGAAGACCGGCATCCGGCTTCCCCCCTCCTTATAACAGCGCTTGCACGCGTGTACGACGGAAGCGGCGAAAATATATATATGTATGTAGCAGCTATATAGAGTCGCCCTGTAAATGTGCGCTCCTGCGCGCGCGCTGGACCGTTTTTCGCGAAAAAGGGAGGGGAGGAAAGAGCGAGGGCGCGCCTGGCTTGCCAATTCTTTACGCTTCAAGAAATGTTCGCCGCGTTTTTTAATGCTGTCGATGCCCTTTTGCGCTTCA
The DNA here is from genome assembly GCA_030522985.1 of Torymus sinensis. NCBI lineage: Eukaryota > Metazoa > Arthropoda > Insecta > Hymenoptera > Torymidae > Torymus > Torymus sinensis. Next base: position 5,912 of record JAPYZP010004478.1, read on the forward strand.
TTCTTTGCGTTGCGCGCTGACGAGCCAACGAGCTTGTTATATACCAAGTGCGCAGAATTACGCAATTTGCACGGTATAACGGGGGGCGGGCGCTTTTTGGTGATTTTCGGTTGGCTCGAATGAATGCGTAATTGGATTTTTTATCTTTTATTATAATGGGGAAAGATTGTGCTGTGTGCGACTGAAGAATTATTTTAGCATACCGTGGGGAAAATTATTAACTCGTCATTGAATGGTGTTACAAAAAACAAAACCTAAACGTAAGGTGGTGATTAGAGTTTTTCTTATTTTTAAATTTCTGTTAATTGATCGAGAGGTAGGACCGCAACAAATTGATATAAGTATCATAATATCCGATTATCGTAATTACAAAAGTCTATATAGTATAACGTTAAAAAAGTAAAAGTAAGTTATATTAAAATTATAGGCGCCACAGAAGCTGCAAGATAAATTAATTTTCACGCTGATGAAAAACTTGATTGAATATGCCATCAAACGTATATACCATCTTGACTTTAAGCGCAGCAGTGTAAAAAATAAACCGACGGCATTATAATTAATATCTTAATGGAGTACTTATTTCGAATAATTACAAACTTTGATGTTGCCCGTATAATTTAATTAATTTGTGCACTGTCTTCATAAATCTATAATGAGGTTCCGCGAAGTATCGATCCTATATTAGCGACTTAATTGCCGTGGGTTGCCTTTAATAACCTGCGCGACAGTAACAATATTAATTAACTGGGTATATATACGCATTATTAAAAATATCATACTCACACATTTAATAAATACTCTTATATTCTTTTTCCCCTTCAAATATCACAAGAAACGTGAAATTTCAGTCAACCGCTTTCGGTCTACTCTCTCTATACATATGCAGCGGTCGGCATCGCACGTTTCGTGCATATATCGATTAGCCGCTCGAGGGGGGTGCGCAAGGAAAAAAATAAAACACGAACTCTCGCTCTCCTCCGAAATACAGGCTGCGCTCTCGCGGAAATCGAGCGAACGCAGAGAGCGTCGCACGCACAGCCTTTACACTGCCCGAGGCTGTGGAACAGTATACCGAATTCGCGCGCAGGCACACGACGCAATCGACAATGAAGCGTAAATTCGCGCGGGGCGGCGACACAATGCGAAATTAAAAATTAGCCGCGATCGATGCGCGTTGCTGTGCTGCTGCTGCTGCTGCACACGCGGCAGATTTTTCCGACCACGCTTGGGTATATGGTGGGGGCGGTGAATTTGAGGGCGACTGCGTATACGCAGACATGCGTGTGTGTTATATGAAAGAGGGGGCGGCACGTTCGCGCGCTGCGAAAGGACAGAGGGCAATCAATTAAGCCCGCGCGGTCGACTGATTAGAGGCCGGACACGTGGGCAGCGGCAGCCCCCCATAAAGTCGCCTCGTAAATTGACGGCGAGAGGAGAGAGAGAGAGAGAGACTGCATGCTGCGTCGCGCGCGCTTCCCCGTTTTCACCGTTGTTTTAATAGTTATCGCGCGTGCCTCTCTCTCTGTCTCGCACTCTCCGCCAGTAATTTGTGGCGGATGATAACGGCCTTGGAGTGCGCCGAGGGAGTTGCGAGGGCTATGGCGTGGCGCTTCTTTCTCTTTTTCTGTCTAGAGGAGGTGGGGGAGGAATTTTTGAGGTGAGGCTGGAAAAGAAAAAAATTCCCTTATGGTTATTGGTATTCGATGATATAGTTGTGCGTATGTATAGGTGTTCTCGGTGGTATTTAAGACGGGGAATGTCCTGCTGAATTTTTATAAGAATATTTAAGGTCTGATAGCTTAAATTTTAATTCCGAGATATATTCGATGCTAAAGATAGTTGAAATAGTTTTTAGCGCGCGGTATCTGAAAGTTCCTGTATGCACTGAAATTTTTATATCTTTTTTTTATAAGAAGCATGGGTGTAAGTTATTCGAATTTAAAACTCTATTTTAATTAAATTTTTTATACATTTTATTTTATTCTTCTTTTATTTTCATCGCTAACTATAATATATCTACAGTATATGCATTTTGCCTCGATAAAAAGGTACAGAATCATCGTTACGCTTTACAACATTGCCGGTCATTCCACAACAATAGTCTCACATCTGTCCTTATATACCTTGAAAAGCAGAATTTCCATTACCACAAATTCGTTCCCATGCAGCATCGACCCCGCTTAGCCGCGTCTCTCTCTCTTTCTCGAAAATGCTCTGCGCGCGTATAACGTATAAAAAATAAGTTCCACTCTCATATTTCCATAAAAAATTACACGTTTTCCCCATATTCCACTTTTACTGCCGCATCCTTAGATTACCTAGCATCTATATCACCACAATCTCTTACCATCCACTCACTCGCCGCGCGCAACAAATTCCATGGCATTACCAAACTAGTCCGCACACGCAGCGATACCTTTGCATATATAATACACACATAAGAAAGCGCGCGCGTGCGCTGGGCGCGTATATATAATACATACGTGAACCCTCGACCGCGTCTCCGAAAATAAAGTCGTCGCGTATGCAGCAGCGGCGGCCAAGACATAGCAGCTCTCTCGGACACAATGGCGGCGGCGGCGGCCGAAACCGTTTTGCACGAGAGCCGCGCGCATCTCATTATGCTAAACAGGATCTCTCTCGCCTTTGAGCTCGGAGATAAAAAGACACACACACGTACGAGTGTAAGATGCTTCGCGACACCTTCGAAAAATGCGCTGTTACGCCTAAATGTTTTTTCCTCTCCTCCTCCCCCCCCTTTTTGTACATTCGCGTGCACATGCATCGGTCGCGGGTCATTATGCGTCTGTATTATATACAGACGGGCGTTTTTTTTCGCAACGCGTGACGTATGTATACAAAGCCGAGGCATGCGCGCGAGGCGGAACGCTGCTACTACTATTCGCTTGCAAATGTAACGGTCTCGCGACGACGTCGCGCCGTTCTCTCTTTTTCTCTCTTTTTGTCATTTTTCTTTTCGGAAAAGCTGTGTTAGCGTGTAGGTACGCAGGCGCATGCCGCGCGCTATACGGCTCCGGAAGTTATGACTCGCACGCGCGTTGTTCAGCGCGGGGCGAGGGGGTAATAATAGTGGCTTTGCGCTCGTGCGCGCGCGCGCGCACCTATTTATTGTTTGGCGAGCGCGTGTGTGCGTGTATGCATATATACTCTGCGACAGGTGTTCGCGGGGTCACCGGCGTCGTCGGGCTGAATGGGGATAAATTACAGCTTAATTATTTAAGTATGGAGTAGTTTGTATAGAGTTTGTAAAAAGTAATAATAACGAGGTAGGTGCACGGTAGCGTTGCGTTATTCCAGTGAATTAACGTGTTTTATATATTATATATAGTATACGGGAAGAGGAATTTTCTTATGAACTGCGTATAGTTATCATTTAAGGCTACTCTTAATATACTGCACAGAGAGGGAGAAGATTAGATGCACTCTGGGTCACATAGAATATTAATCCAGCTGATTTAGCGTTAATGCGTCTAATACGTATGCACTGCGCGAAGAGCTAATAAATATGTATAATATTCTCGCGCGCGCGAGAGAGCTGCGCGCCTAATAAGCCACTAACGTCAGTTTTCGAATGAGGTGTTTCTCTCACGGCGGCGGCGGCGCGTGTCAACTCTGGTGGTCCGCGTAAATGGGAGAAAATTAAAATCACAATTTTTATACGAGGAATTCCGCTGCAAGACTGAGAAAAGAAATAGCAGAAAATGTTTATCGGGCGCACAGGTCGATCTGGTGGGACGGCAATTTACATTAATAAAGTAAAGCAAATTTGCGGAATCGAAAAATCTGGGTCGCGCTGTGTAGAGCGAGTGCGGCGGCGTGTATATACGGGGAAACAATTTTAAACATTGTTGCAGGGGAGGTATGAAACGATCCACGAAAAATATATACTTCTTTATATTCAAATTGCCTTCGCCAGAAGTTTTTCAATTTCATTTCGCTCCTGCGCGCGTCGGGGCAGGGTTATATATATACGGTTGAGTAATGAATAGAAAATAACTATAGTGAATATATAATACTTTTGCTACTTTAAAAAGCTGGAATTAATTTATATGAAATATAATGTAAATCTGCTTAACTGAATCCTTTATTCATTTTAATATTAATTTTAGTATATTCGTCGAATGTTATATATATACATGGAGTTCTGAAAATTTTTAATTATATTATATAATTATTCTAATATTATTAAATTCATGACGAACGAAGATAATCATTATTATATAAAAAGCATTGTTTAAATTAAATTATAATAATTAAACGAAAAATACATACCCCATCCAGCTCATGAATTTCACAGTTTCTCCTGCGAGCTTTGCAATATACTTACTCAAGCCCGACGTCGCTTGAAATCGGCTTGAAAAATTAATTACCCATTCCTCCTGCACCTGCCCCGCGTATATAATACATATATAAAACGCTCGCTCGGAAATCAACAACGAAGTACACGCCTCCGCTCTAAGCAGGCCATTACACATTCAAATCCATTCTCTTCACCCGAGGCGCGCAGGCAACGACGTTCCGCCACCACCACCAGCACCTCCTCCTCCTCCTTTTGCACTGCATAATCGATTGCCTGCCAAATCCCCATGGTTAACCGGGGCCACGTGGTAACGAGGCGAGCTGTGCTCGGAGGGGACGAGAGAAGAAAAGAGAGAGAGAGAGAGACTAACGGAGTTTCTCGCCGAGAGCTGCATTATCAAAGAGTCGCACGGCGCGTCGCTGGCGGGACAGAGATAAAGCCTTGATGTGTTTAAAATAAATAAAAAAAGTAGCAGGGGGGATAAAAACAGAGATATAGAGGTGCCGGAGCCTTGCACTTGCGCCTAAATCAATATAGAGAAAGCAGGCAGGGGTTGCCCGTGTATAATACGTGTGGGTATTTCTATTTCTGCGCTTTGTTATACGCGCCCACGTCGCATTAGCCGTCGATTTATCGGGGCGACCCAGACGCGCTTGATTCGCTCATTCGCGCGCCGCGCTCTCGATAATTTATTTAGCGGAGCTCCGCGCCGCAGGAGGATATAGCGGCAGCGCGTCTCCTTTTTTCTCTCTCTCTCTCTCTCTCTCTCTCTCTCTCTCTCTCCCTCTCTCTCAGAGGCTACGCTGGCGAAGAAACGTAATTCGATTTGCGACGCGAGGCGCAATCGTCCCGAGCCAATTGGCTTATTTTCAGCTTGCAGCCGAGCTGCTGAAGGCTTTTTAAGGAGCTCTCCTTATAGCGCTATACCCGTGTTTATACATTATACGTTTAGGCCTTATTGGCTTTTTCACTTGTAGTTACGATGTAGACTTCAAATTGAGGAACGAATTTCAATTTTGGACGTAGCGAGCGGTGAGAATGCTCTCAACGATGTTGTTGTCATTCTTCTGCAAATGGAAATTTAAGAATTAAAAGGCTGAAGATTTTAATTACTACACTGAGAGAAATGTTCTAATAAAATTTATTATAAACGTTAGAAAAATTACTATATTTTATAGGAACGGTGGGACAAATCGAAATTATTTTAA